>PVIU01008498.1:0-82734 GCA_004026605.1 Ondatra zibethicus
TTTGTTATAGTAACAGCAAATTGTTTATCACATACATGTTTAATATGAATATAAATATGAGCACAGATATTCTGATAAAATAATTCATATATGTGCTTGTGTAATTATTTGTACTTTTATTTCAATTGCATTTTATATTTTTCTTCAAGCTATAAAATTTTCAAGAAGAATGTTTCAAATTGGATTTGTAGCTGGTATGTTTAGGAATTTCTTCTGTTATATACTGAGATTTTAGCTAATACTATTAGGAAGCCATTATGCTTTAAAAGACATTTAACACGTTGCATCCAGAGCTACAGAACTAATGGTGTCTTATTTCACATGTATTTTAGGTCATGCAAGCTTGACTCAGCACTTCACAGAACCTGACTGAACTGTATCTGGAAGCTTCTGTTGAAGTCTGTAAATAAATAATGAATGGGAGAAAATCGCATGCTATAGAGGAAGCAGTTGCTCCTGATGATATGCTGAAAGTATTAGTAATAGTAGACAGAAAATATGACAAGGAACTGAGCAGCTTCCAGTCAGCAAAGGAACATTGTTAAACATTTGTGAAAAATAAGAAAACTAAAATTGTATGGATCCCAATGAGGGACTAAGCAGATACTTCCTGTACGCATCATGTTCCTTTCTTAAATCTGTCACACTGTTGAGATACAGAGAGATGTAACTATTGTTCATAAGTGAAGAAAAGGCGCTCTGAGGAAAGCATCACTCAAACACTACAATCTTCATGAAGAGAACAATACTGAAAGGATGAAAACACTAATTCTAATGGAGAAAATACCATGGGGAAAACAAAAGACAAACATTGATGTTTTCTAGAACAAGTATGCAGAACCAGTACACTAAGTTCGTGCCCGTGATATCAGAGAGGGGATGCTGCAGGTAAGAGAAGTGTGGTCCACATGGAAGGATGGATGCACAACCAATAAAACCAAGAGACAGACAATCAAAAACAACCTTCAAGGTACTTGACTATGTGATCAAAAGGGGCCATTATTAGCCTTTGAAATAAACAGGCTTTTCTCCAGTTTTATTATACCAAAGACTTGCCAAGGATAGACACTTTTTTCAGTTTTTATATACAGAAGTGTTTCAGTTCTTCTCACACTGTTGGTGGCAATGTAAACATGTCAAATGGAAAAGAAACAATTTTTAAATGAACACATTCATTTATTCTTTCAAAACAAATATCATGCTTTAAAACTAAATGAGAAATTGGTCCTGCCTAAACTTGATATGCCATGCTTTGATGACTCCCATGGGAGGCCTTGCCCCTTCTGAATGGAGACTGGAGAGGAGTGGATGGGGAAGGGGTGGAAGAGATTTAGGGGATAGCAGGAAGAAGGGATGGAGGGGAAAACTGTGGTTGGTATGTAAAATAAATAAAAAAATAAATTTTTAAAATGTAAAATATAAATAAATCAGAAAATACCTACTTTTCAAAAGAAAAATAATTTGGAAGGATATTTTAAAATTAATATTTGGAATAATTCCATCATATCTTTATGCAGGAACTATAATTGCTCTTTAAAATCTACTGTCAAGAAACTTGGGAAATTCTCAGCTTATTTTATAAAGTGATGAACGCTATTAGATTTTTTTATACCAAAAACTGATATCAAAAGAAAGACAAGCCAGAAGTGGCCGCACATGACTTTAATCCAAGCACTCAGGAGTCAGGAGCAGGCAGATCTCTTTGAGTTTGAGGCCAGCCTGGTCTACAGAGCAAGTTCCAGGACAGCCAAGGCTATACTGAGAAACCCAGTCTCAATAAACCATAAAAAAAAAGAAAAAAGAAAGAAAGAAAGAAAGAAAAAGGGAAAGAAAGAAAGACAAATACAGAAGAAAGAGGGAGGAGAATAAAATAATAATTGAATTTCTGAAAAAGCATTGAGGAATTATACTATTAACTATCTACCTAAAATTACTTATAACACACATTTGTGTATAAATAATCATATATAGTTTAAATAAAAATTTCCCATCTAGATGACAATGCTGCTTCAAGGGCCATAAATCATTTAACAAGCCACCAACAAAAAGCATGAGAAGCCTTCTTTTAAGCTGTTGGCCAAAGTTTTCCAAGAGACTTCCAGAACATCATGGGCTATTGCTACTGCCCTTGTTTTCCAACTGCCCAGAGGTCAAAGTTATGTCCCTACTGTCTATATTGCTTAAGAGACCAAGCACTTCAAATCCAGTGTCCAGAAGTGTCCTCCATGCTGGAACTGACCTCAGGCTCTCTTCCCTGAGGGTTGACTTCCATGGTAGCAGAAGGAACCATGAAATTTTCCAACAGAGGGAAGTAACCAGAAGTCATACCTGTTTATAAAGGTTATGAACAACAGCAAACTCCAGCACAGTATGAAAACCCTAAGGATGCAGTGGTGGGGCTTAAACAATGCCTGCTCATAACCAGGCATTTAATTTGGAATTAATACCTGACGGACAAGAGGGAAACTATACCTGGTGCTGGAAATCTAGCGGGTTACCCAGGGCTAAAGAAATCATGGATCTTTGTGGAAAACCTACCACCGCCACTTTACTAAACCAAGGCAATCTTTATCTGCTTTCTAAATATTTATCTTTGTACCCACAGAAAAGTGTATTCTTCACTCCTCATCAAAGAAATATCTCTTTGCAACAGAGACCAGCACAGAAAGCTATAACCAAAAAACAAACGAAAAACATTGTCATTGTAGAGCCCAGTCTCAACTGATACATGTGCAAGACACCTCCAGCACCTAAGGCTGACAGCTAAGAATGGAGATGGTGGCAGTGCAGGGACAGACAGAAATATAAGAGCCAGGGAACGGGGAGCTTGCTGGGAAACTGACTCTCCAAGAAATGTCAGATGCTATCCATGACATCTCACTAACACAGCTGCCGAAACGTGAACAAGGCTGGCACCCATAGACAGGTCAGTGTGGATGGAAGCTCAGAAGGTCTAGTCCCCAGGCAAAGAACTACAGGCCACTAAGGAATGCTGGGAGTAATGGAAATAGCCTTCCAGAGAATGAGCATACCAATAGGCTACCCAATCCCAATTGATCAGCCCTGTGAACATACACACACACAAGTAACATTATACAGACTGAGCAGGTTGTGTGTGTGTTCACAATGTGTGTGTGTGTGTACATGTGTGTATGTGTATAACAAAAAGAAAAGAGAAAAGGGCCATAAATTTTTAAAGAAAACAAGGAGGAGGGGTTACATGAAAAGGTTTGAAGGGAAGAAATATAAGGGAAAAGCGATATAATTATTTTATAATCTCAAAAAATAAACAGATTTATAAAATTGGTATCAAGAAAACTAATAAAATTTTAAAGAATGTTTATAAAAATCATATGACACTAAAATAAATATCATAACCTGGTACAAACATTTATATTCTTATATTTTACATTTTAGAAGTTTTATACATCTTTAAGACACATTAAAGTCAAAAATTAATGCCCGTTAAAGCTGTGCCTTTGTTTATACTAGAAACAAGTGTCCCAGTATAAGCTTTCACGCTTTCACACCAAGATTAATAAGAAATATAATGAACAAATATTCTGCAATCCCATTTGTCCCCCTAACAGTTATTCACACTAATATTTAGTACTTTTTCTATTCTCAGATATTGTTTTTGGTTATATTTCTTATGATACTTTAGTAATATATTTGAGAATAGGTGGCACAAATTTTGTAGAGATAGAAAGACCTTTCCTGGTTTGCTCTTTTAGTCTCTTTTTAACATTTGCTGTCCCTTGATCTAATCTTCCAGATTACCATCCTATATCCCTTCTTCTACATTGCCACTAAATTTAGTTTCATTTGAGTGGGGGCAGTGGCTATATTTCAGCAGTTAGGAAGTTAGAAAACAATTCCCTGCCTGGGGAGTATATCAGTTTATTTTCCTTTATTAACATGTAATACCTGACACAAGTTTATCTACAAAGAAGAGATGTATTTAGATACTCAGTGGTACCATATCACTATCCTCTTGGCTCTTCTGAAGAACAGCATACCAGAGAGACAAACCAGATCAGCAAATAGGAAATTAGACAGTGATCCAGGAGTTAGACTCAGGCTTTTACAACAGCTGACACTCATGAGATTTCAATACAGGTAGTAAAATTCCCTTCTAAGGGCAGGGTCTCGCCAACTCTCAAATCATCACAAAGGAGCAAGATTCCAATACATGAACACATGAAGTCCACAGCCTTTCTGTTTGATGACGACATCTAGAAAGTCTTACTCACCTTTCATCCTCAGAACTTTGAGTCAAGATTATTTCTGCCATACGACCAATGATTGTTATTTAATTCAAAAATATGACTAAAATATGTGATAAAAGAGACAGGAAAACCATATGAGAACAAATATTAAATGAATTTTGTGTTCATTCCTATAGTTTTTACTCCATAACTATTCTGACTGAGCACTTCAGGTGGAATATTTGGAAAATAAAGTTTAATCAGTATTATGTGCAAAGAGAATTTAAATGGGATTGAAATAAACTTTTCTATTATCATTTGTGATGGCAAATTTAGACTGACGTTTATTGGGTTAAAACACACCTGGGGCATTAAGTAAGGCAGACCATTGGATATGTCTCTGATGGTGTTTCCAGAAGAAAAAAAAAGAGGAGGAACCTAATGCACAGTCTCATGGGCTGGGATCCCAGACTGAATAAAAAGAAAAAGAGAGAAAGGTGCATCTGTCTGCTTCCTGAATGCAGACAAACATCACTTCTACTCTTGTATGTGCATGTTTTCAGGATTGACTAATTGGAATTGGATAACCTATTGGTGTGTTCATCTCTAGAAGACGATTTCTCCTATTCTCAGCGTTCCTCAGTAGCCTGTAGTTCTTTGCCTAGGGACTAGACCTTCTGAGCGTCTTCTGAGCATCCACACCGGCATGTCTATTAGTGCCAGTCTTGTTTATGCTTCAGCAGCCGTGTTTGTGAGACATCAAGCACAGCTTCTGACATTTCTAGAAAGCACAGTTTCACAGCAAGCTCCCCATTCCCTGACTCTTATTATACTTCTGTCTGTTCCCCCCACTCCCACTGTTTCCATCCTAGCCTTTCACATCAGGGCAGAGCACAACATCAAACTGTGAGCCCAAACTAATTCTTCCTTTCCATAAGTTGCTTCTTGTGAGATATTTGGTCACAATGACAAAAGGGACAAATAGGGAGAAATGGTATGAGAGTTGGTGCTATTTCTATAATTACTCGGGAGGAATTTGCTGGCATATGGAGGGCTGTGGTGCCAGAGCCCTGCGGTAACACTAGCAGAACTGAATGTGCCACTCTAGAAGGAGCATGGAGACCACACGCAAACAGAAATGCAGACAGGAAACTATGAGACCAAGAGGTTTCAGGGATGGAGCACAGCCTTGCTTGGGAAAGGACTATTTATTTGTGTTACATTCTGCTCATGCCCTGGTAACTTGTAGGGAGAGGATGTCAAGTGATTCACTGTGTTTGGTGGGAGACATGGCAGTGTTCTGACTGTGGCATGGTTCCTCTGTACTGTTCTTATCCAGATGTACAGTGAGAGAAAACAGCAAGTGAGACTGAAAGACACAAAAAAATTGTGGAGTTTGGAAAGGAAGGAAGCAAGAACAAATTTAAAGATACAAAGCCAGAAAGGGGCCCAAAAAGCTTCTGTAAAGCATAGCACAACTTAGGACATGCCCTTGACTTTGCCCTGGCCCAGCACTAAAGGCCTTGAGTCAAAAGTTTACCTCTGGAAAGATTTTGTTTGTGGAAACGTAAAATCGATTTGAAGAGACATTAAGCTGAAAATTCCACTTGAAGAGATTCCCTGATCAAAATCACCCAAGAAAATGTGTTTCCAATTTCAGCTTCCACAATATACAAAGGCACTACAACCATGGCAGAATGAGGCCAAACTACATATAATGAAGTGAACAGAATTTGGCAGTATTTTCTGCATGGTGCTTCTTTTGCAGACATGCAAAATCAACATGTTAGGGTGTTATGGAACTGTACTAAAGTACCAGGAAGTTGCCGAGGCCAAATAACACATCATGTTCCCTGTAACGAGGCCCTGAAAGACTACTACATGAAATTGTAAGGTTTGAGTTGTTTTTGAACACCTTAGAATGGTAGAAATGTCAGCACCCCCAGATTATATACCGAGGAACAATGCAGACAGAATGGAATTGGCAGAATATAGAAGCTATGTGTACTGTTGTGGCAGAACTGTAAGGAATGTTGGTTCCCAAGCTGTTGAAGCTTAAATGGTGCTACCACTAACTAAAGAGTTCGTCTGGGTATGGTGTTTGCTGAATCTGTTTCAGCCTCTCTCAGTTCAATCTTTCGTTGCTATATCATCCTTCCTCTCTTTCAGAGTAGGAGCATATATTTTGTGCAATTATATATTAGAAATATGTAACCTTTTAATCATTGCTTACAGTTAAAAGAGTTTTTCAAAAGAGAATGTCAGTGCTAAAATCGTTGAACTACTAGATTATCAAAGTTGCTTTATGTGATGGCCATGAAACTCTGAGGACTGTGCTTGCTGTGTTGTATTTAGAAGTCCTGTGTTTACATTTCAAAGTGAAAGGAGATGGATTTGTGACAGTTAATTTAAATTATTTATATGACTTGATTAATAACGCCTCGGCCATCCCTGAGACTTAGTTTTGGATGCCACAATGTTTCCAGGGAGATTTAATTGAGGAAAGAAAATTCACCCTGAATGGGGGCTGAACTTCTCTATGAGCAGGGGTCATGGACTGACATAAAAGGAAAAGCACGCCAGTGAGCAGAGTACTGGCCTCCCTTCCTCTGCTTCCTGACCCACACTGAGTGGAAAAAGCCTCTGCCATCCTCTCCAGTGCCATGCCATGTCTTCTCTGTCATGATGGTTGCATCCTCAAACCTTCCCTCCCTTAACTTGCTTCTTCTCATTTATTTTGTCATAGCAATAAGTAAAGGAGGCTAATACATTGGTGATGCTTTTTTACTCTTCTTCAAATTAGCCTCCTCCCAATTTCCACCCTCTCTCATGAAGCACTTTAATATTTATTTTCTAATTATCATACAGAATATTTTAGCAGTTATATTATCAAAGTCTCTGCTTGTCTTAGCCTGATTTTTATTTCCTTTGGCCTGCTTTCAACAATAAAAATGATTATGAGAATGCAAAGTTTATTATTGTCACATGAATAAGTTTCTTCAAATGCTCACCTATATTTTTGTGTGCACTGTCTATTAAATAGCACATATAGAATGATATATTTATTATACTCCTCTTATTATTGTGATATTTCAGTACAATTGCAGTCAATGTATTTTATGAGAATCTACTGTACAATTTAAATTTACTCAATATTCCTCTGAACAGCTGATTGTGTTTCTAGGGGGTTACTAAGGTAAACACATAATGATCTGGATGAGGTTCTTGGTTAATAAAGCACTTGTCACACACTCATGAATTCCTGAGATGCAGTCCCAGAACCTGTGTTAGAAGGGCAAGCACCATAACACACACTGCAACCTCAATACTGAGAAAACAGAGACAAGCAGATCCTTCAAGCTCACTGGCCTGCTAGCCTCATCCCATCACTGAGCACCACTAGGCCAGGGAGAGACCCTGTCTCAAGAAACAAAGAAGACAGCTACTCATGAACAACAGCTGGACATGACTTCTCCAGATGCATGCATAAACAAGAACACACACACTCATACAGACACATGCACAGACCACATAATTATAGCATTCTCTTTGCAACATTGTTTTTCTCATTCTGTCTTTATTGAAGCACACTTATGAATTGAAGAAGTAGTGTAATCTTTTCTCAGTGCATTTATATTGTTATTATTTTTCTTAATGAATAAATGTAGGCAAATATTCAATGCCAACATTGAACCTGTGAGTATAGGACTTTTCAGGCCCAGACACTGATATTTCACCCATTGGGAAAGGTAGTACAGGAAACAACATTAGCAAGGTGCAAAGCAGCATTAAATGATTCCATCATCTGTAAAAGTTGTTTCTTTAAAAGAGTTAGGCACTTCCACAGGGATGGTAGAATTTTTTGTTAGCCTTTATAATCCAGCCTCCATGACTTGGCTCATTTCATTTCAGGTACTGTCACGTGCTTCCCTGAAGAGATTTGATGCTTCAGTAGGTGGTAAGATTATCAAATGGCATCTAGCCTATGCATCTGCCTGTAAAACTAATTGGTTAATATGGGACTTAAAATTCTTGTATAATTTATATGATGAAATACAGTATTATATTATAAATATGTATATTAGGTTTAAATAAAATTCATTTAAATGTCTAAGGAGATGAAAATGTTATGGATTCTCATTCAATCATTTTATCTTTGTACCAAATATCACATGGAACCTTATAGATTTGATTTGTATAATTAAAAGTAAATTATATAAAATTATACAATCCTATTGAAAGTCAAGCAAATAGTTTAGTCTTAAAAATCAATGAGAACTTCCTTTCTATTTTCTTTAGAGCTTAACTTACTAAATATCACTAAGTAATCATTTTGTCAAATATAATCTATGGCAAAACAGAAGGCCCTAAGTCTGCAATGCATACTTAGGTAGTGATCTTCTCCCCTTCAATGTGATACAAATGAAAAGGGCTCGATTTATGGAAGTGGAAATTGAATTTCTGCACTTATTCACAGCCTGAGCAATAGTTCTCCAGGACCCCAAATGCCATCTAGTTAAAGTGTCATGGCCTGAAAATGAAAGAGCATGATCTTAAAAATGAAAATAAAAAGCTTGCAGTGTGCATGATTTAGTTTCTATGGAATTTCTCTAAGATCTCCAAAAGACCTGGCAATGATGAGAAGAATGCAACAAGTAAGGAACATTGGTGAAGCATCCAAAAGAACATCACTTCACTAGGAGATGGACCAGTCACATCATCTAAACTGTTACCAGAGAGCATCACTCCACTAGGAGATGGACCAGTCACATCATCTAAACTGTTACCAGAGAGCATCACTCCATTAGGAGATGGGCCAATCACATCATCTAAACTGTTATCAGAGAGCATCACTCCACTAAGAGATGAGCCAATCACATCATCTAAACTGTTACCAGAGAGCATCACTTCACTAGGAGATGGACCAGTCACATCATCTAAACTGTTACCAGAGGAGCATCACTCCATTAGGAGATGGGCCAATCACATCATCTAAACTGTTATCAGAGAGCATCATTCCACTAAGAGATGGGCCAATCACATCATCTAAACTGTTACCAGAGGAGCATCACTCCAGTATGAGATGGGCCAATCACATCATCTAAACTGTTACCAGAAAGCATCACGCCACTAGGAGATGGGCCAATCACATCATCTAAACTGTGACCAGAGGAGCATCAGTCCAGTATGAGATGGACCAATCACATCATCTAAACTGTCACCAGGGGAGCATCAGTCCAGTAGGAGATGGACCAGTCACATCATCTAAACTGTAACCAAAGAAGCATCACTCTACTAGGAGATGGACCAGTCACATCATCTAAACTGCGACCAGAGAAGCATCACTCCACTAGGAGATGGACCAGTCTAAACTGTGAACACAAGAGGTTTGGGAGCTTAGTGAGTAGTCCAAGAGCCACAAAAACATGCCTTGAAATTATTGTGAGCATTAGGTTCCCCCCCACCTCACACCTCACTGAGTGAGCAATTGTAGAGATAAGGCTCTACATGGAGTGTCTAGACTATTAGCTGAGCCATAAAATGTAATCACCTTTTCACCTTTGTACCCACTTCTCACTTTCCTTATGAAAAAAATGTCTCAAAAGAAAAGGTCAATGGAACCTGAATAAGAAAACTTAAACTTCCAGTCAAGAACTGAACTAATACCATACCACATGTGTTTCATATGTAATTCAGAAATTACATGTTCTAATTTTTTAGTTTAATTTTTTCCACAACTCTGAGAATTATGATAAAAATTTGATTGACCCCACCCAAACTATAATCTACTGAACGTCTATGCCTAAAAGCAGCTCTGTTCACAGGACAGCATGTTTACAGATCAGTTGGTAACATCATAAAGACATACAAAGCAGTAATAAATGGAGCTTGCCTGCACTGATTAGATTAACCTAAGCTCTTTCCATGTGTGATTGGAGGTGATCTAATTGTGCAGTAAGCAAGTTAGCCTGAGTGTTTGAGAGTAATGCATGGATGTTTACAATACCAAAGCACATTAGGAATAGTTGCATTTACTCTCTTTCTCTTGGCATTAGTCCTGGTGGAGAAACCTTTTCTCTGTCCTTGCCATGACAAGAGATCATTTTGGGTACAGTGTCTCTTTATCCAAATCATCAACTCCCTACAGATGCTGCTGCTTGAAGACAAGAGGGCTGCTTTCTGAGTCTGTCTTTATTGAACTATATTTGTGATTGATCTCCCACATGACGGAAATGGAGCCTGCTCTTAACAGTTGGTTTAGTCTTATTTAAATGTTGCATCTTATTCCTTTCTATCCTGTTTGGATTCTCATCTAAAATATAAGCAGTTACAATTGGAACCAGAAAAAGGTTTATAATATGTACATATTAAACACTGTGACATTAGCTCATGTTTAAGGGCTTGAGTCACTTTTGTTTTTCTTATAATAACTAACATCTCTCTCTGTATTTCAGTCACCATTTAGTTTCCATCTATGCAGCAAGGAATTGAAGAATGCCTGCTTCATACTGAACACATATTTAGTATCTGTATACTCGACAAAGCCTTGGCATTTGTAGGTCACTACCTTTGACACATGTCTTACTAACTGACATCTCTTTAGTTTTCAGTATCCATTATGTCCTGCCTGGTCCCCCAGCCATTTAGTCCCAGAGAAAATCACACAGAGAGTCTGCATTAGGTTATAAACTGAATGGCCCATTAGCTCAGGCTTCTTATTAGCTGTTATAACTTATAAAGCCCATTATTCTTATCTATGTCAGCCACATGGCTCAGGACCTTTTTCAGCAGGGCAGGTCACATCCTGCTTCTCCAGTGGTCTGGGCAGGAGTGTGGGGGAGCTTCCTTCTTCCCAGAATACTCCTGTTCTTCTGGCCCCACCTTTACTTCCTGTCTTGTTGTCCCACCTATACTTCCTGCCTGGACAATCAGAATTTATTTAAAACATGATTGACAGAATACAGACAATTCTCCCACACCACTTCCCCCTCTTTTTTAAAAAAAAACAAAGGAAAATATCCACAGTCCATTTTTTGGGAATGTGGGCGTAGTATTCCAGGTTACTTCCAGCTGGTTGGGAGCACTGATAATCTTATGGGTACCTAAAGAAAATTTAGAGTTATGATCAAGTCCTGACTGGAGTGTCCTATGAGTTTTGATCATCTCAGGCTGCAGTCTTGAATCTGTTCGGGATGTAGAACTCTGTCATCTGGGCCATCTGTTCCTATCGGAGATTTTTCAGGTGGTCTTCCTTGACCAAACCTGATTTTTCTTAACTCAGAATGAATCCATAGCCTCTCATTTCCCGTGGAAACAAAAGAAAAATCTCTTTTCCAAAGTAACATATCTTTTGACTTCAATTTTGAAGTCAAGGTATTTTCAAAATACCTTCCTTGGGTTAATTCAGCAGCATTTATAAACAAAAGTCTTTTAGCAGCTGTTGCTCCTTCTTCAGCATTCAAACAATTCAAAGAGAGCATAATAGCATACAGTTTCAAGATTCTCTGTGTATTTTCCATCTTTATGCAGCTTTATTTTAGCCTCATTTCTTTTATTTTTACTTTTAATTTTTGGCTTTTTTAGACAGGTTCTCTGTGTATCTTTGTCCTGGAACTCCCTCTGTAGACCAGGCTATCCTTGAACTCAGAGATCTGCCTGTCTCTGCCTCCCCAGTGCTGGGATTAAAGGTATGTGCTACCATACCTTGAACTCGCAGAGATCTGTCTGCCTCTGCCTCCCAAGCTTTGGGATTAAAGGTGTGTGATACCACACCTTGAAGTCACAGAGGTCAATCTACCTATGCCTCCCAAGTGTTGGGATGAAAGGTATCTGCCACCACACCTTGAATTTACAGAGGTCTGTCTGCCTCTGCCTCCCAGACAATTTTCTTTATTCACCAATGAAAGCAAAACAAATATAGAAGACCCTCCTATACCACTAGCCTATGCTACCTAGTAAATGCATCAGTTTAAGATTTCTAAGAAGCAGCATTCAAGACATACTTAGGAGTATAAAAGATGTATTGAGAGTAAAATTGATGAAAATTAAAGGGGAGAAAGAGCAAGATTAGAGGAGCAGAATCTTCAAGTTCTGACAAACAATAAAAAGAGAGAGAATTTAAAAAGGAGAAGACCATAAAATTCCAAATTACAAGACAATCTAAGAGGTGGAAGAAATGCCACAGTTAAGATTTCTAGTCCACACAATCCTGCGGTCAAGCACTGTGTTTTCTGTTGCACACAGTAACTGGCATGGAGTAAGCAGAGAAAGCATGGTCTTGTATGACACTGGCATGGATCTGAAGAGGTAGAGGCTGCAGACATCCGTCACCTCGTCTCATCCCTGCAGGATCCGTTGAAGAACATTCAGTCATCCCACCTGAGTCAGAAGTATGTCAATATTTTTATTAATTTTTTTATTGTTTTGATAAACCCCCCTGACCAAGGCAACCCATAAAAGGAAGGGTTTATTTGGTGTATGGTTCAATTGGAGCAAGAGTCCATTGTGGCAGAGAAATATGGCAGCAAGCACATGATACAGTGCTAGGAACAATTAAGAACTCAAATCTCAACCACGAATAAGAAATAGAGAGAGGAAAATGGGAAACTTCAAAGCCCACCATCAGTGATACACTTCCTACAGCAAGGCCACACCTCTTAAATGTACTCCAAAGGAGCCATCAGCTGGGGACTAAGTATTCAAACACCTGAGCCTGTTGAGGGGCATCCTCACTCAAACCATCACAAGACTCAAACATGAACAGTCTGGTTTCCCTCCAATTTATGCTATTGGAATTTGGATGTGGATCACCCACAAAGGTGCGTGTTTTCTGTAGGTTTGGAGCAACAGCATAAATGTTTTAAGAAGTTGGGACTTCATTGAGGGTCATGTTGATGTCTTTAGTCTGTGCTGCCACATGAGGCCATATCGACACCCATAGCCTGTGCTGTTACCAGGGATCATGTTGAGGTCTATTATTTGTACTGTAGACAGAGGCTGCATGGTGTCTATGGTCTGTGTTTCTGCCGGAAACCATGTTGAAGTCCACGATTGGTGTTGCCACTGGCTGTTATGAGCAAGGAAACAGCTGCATTATCACAAAAGTTGTTTTTACAGAGTGTTCAATTATATGTGATGGCAAAGACCCCATGGTAAGTCTTCTGATCATGCTTACTGGATCCCAAGAGTCTGAGCCCGTTTCCTTAAGTTGTGAAATGGATAAAGGCAAGTACAGTCAGCAGACTGTGCTCATGCTATAGGCATTGAATTGGTGCCAGCCTTCAGAAGGATGGTAGTAACAACTTTCCAACAAGAGTCTAAAAGCTAACTTTCTGTGTCTGATTATTTAACAGGTTGAAATGGATCAATGGAAGGTGGCAAGTTTCAGACGTGTCATTTGAGTATGACAAAAAAATGTCCCTTGTGTAACCAAGCTTACGCTCCCCCACCCCCCCGAGATCAATCAGAGACTTCCAGAAAAGAATGGATCTTCTTTGCTGATTTCAGAGTCTTCTCTGAGGATTGAGACCAAAGCACGGATAAATGGAAGCTGTGTTCTTCACAAAATGTGTTCAATACTCTACCATCCTGTGGCAGACAGTCACGTCAAGATGCCTAGACTCCCCAACATGGCGGTTCTAATTGCAGCTTTCATGCTGTCTTCACCAGTGCTGGAACTGATTCCATTGTCTCTTCAGGATGTGCTTCTGTTGGTACAGCCTGCCACACACTGTCGCCACTCTAGATTAGTCCTGGGTAAGAGGTTATGATGGTAGTTGTTAGCAAAGATAGTGGGAAATAGAAACGTGTGTCTGGGGCACTAGACTCTTTCTAATTTTGTGAGATTATGCTTCTATCCATAGCTGATTCTGAAGAGCTCACTTTTCTGGGAGACTGCTTTGTAGAATTATTTTGAGACTTCCAGAAAAGAATGGATCTTCTTTGCTGATTTCAGAGGAATATTTGGAGAATATGTCTCCACAGTTCTTATGTATGTTTGAAACTTAATCCCCACATTCTCTTGTTGATAGCTTTTGGAGGAGGGGCCTTTCTGTATTAGTAATGATAGGTAAGATCCTGAGAGTCAGGTATCTGTGATGGTATCGGTCAGTCTACAAGAAGAAACCCCAGCTTTCATGCTCTCCCCTTCTGTCTATGTGTGATGCCCTCCTCCATGTTGTAATGCAGCAAGAAGAGTGCCCATGTGCCAGCACTTTGTCCTTGGCAGTGTTGTTACAGCAGCAGGCCAAAGACTGAGAGAATGAAGAGCTCGCTAAGGACGGTGGCCACACAGATGGCATTCACAAACTTTTGGTGGTGCTAATCATAGAAATTACAGTTCTGTGGAGGTGACTCAAGGTCAAAATGGGACTTGTATGTGAGCTTTATAAATAAGTTTGGAACTAAAATCGTCTGCTTATAAAATCGTCTTCACTTGTAAGTGGTTTGAGAATAGTTGGTTACAGCTAGATGCCAGAGAGAGACTATAAAACAGATTTCTTCCTCCCATTCAGACTAATAGAGTCGTGGCTGAGAAATAAAGAGCACACATACAAGACAACATCACACCCTAAGTCCTTTCCTGGTTAAGATGGGGCAATAGTTACTGGGGCAGAAAGGAAAAGTACAGAAGGTGATAAGGCTTCATTGTGGCTGTCTTGATGGAATGCCTCACACATCTTATGCACTAAAATTATTAATTTATGTGAAACATTTTATTTTTGCAAAAATTGCGGTTTCTTTGTTTCAATAATTGCCAACAGTTCAGCTTTGGGGATCCACTCACCAATAACAGTTTCCTTACATATTTGTAGAAAGAAATTTCCTGAGAGTACAGCTTTGTTTTGTTTTATAATTGTTTCGAAATTAAGGATGCAACCTTCTCCAACTACATCTAATGCTTAAAAACTCAGTCTTGAAACAAACACAGACACCTCTTATCCTTTTTATTGACTCTATGACTTGAATACCATTCTGGAATGTACTGGCTTTTACAAAGTTTAAGGGTTATATAGCTATTATTACACATTCTTAGTTTGTCATGTGATGCAGGTCAAATAAGACTAGCTTGTTTTATTGTCTCTATCCTGAGGCATGGCTCGCCATAGGGTGACAGTGGTTCCCACCTGACTCTGAATTACCTAGAAAAGCCATTCTGCTTCAGAAGAAAACTGAGCCATCACATATAATTATATATTTCACAGAGATGCTTTGCCTCAACTTGACTGAGGTGCAGCTAGTAACTGCTAAAATGGGACTAGATGTGTGTAGGAAGAATTCACTTCCTGCCTCTTACTCCTTTGTCTCCATGGTACACAGAGGACAATCTGCACTCACTCAAACTGACAGTGTCCACCCACAGGCATGGTGGGAGATCACCCACCTTTTCTTAGTAGCTCACACAAGCACTCTTCATTAGTTTCTGCCCCCCATCTTATTTTATTTAGTAAAAATTGCTAATTCTTTCTAGGAAGTTATCTAGTCAAAGCTAGACCATCAGTTGAAAGGAATGCTGCTCAGGAAATCCATATGGAGGGGTGAAGGCTCTGAGGAGCCAATTAATTCTTCCAGAAAGATCCAGACAGGCACCGACCTGGGCCCCACCAGACCTCAAGGTAAGATGTGAGCCAACTATTCCACACAAAACAGCCTCCACAGCTTCACATTCAGTGCGAGCTCCTTCTGAGACCTGAACTGATTTCTTTTTCTGAGATTTGTTGCTTCTAGGAATGAGATGAGACATTCAACCTCATTTCCCTAGAGGCACAAAGCAAATTTGAAAGTAGCAGAGAAGAGAGTGAAAAACCAATGATTTCACCAGCTGGCTCTCCCACAATAATCTCCCATCGTATGGGAAGTTGTAATATGTTGTGTGATTACTTCCTCCCCTTTATTTGTTTGTCTCGCTCTCTGTTCCTGAGTTATCTTTCTTCATTTTGTGGAGAACAATATAAATATATAATGTTTTCATGTCGGGAGGAGAAGTTCGCTCGCAGCCCCTGAGTTATTTTTATTTCTGAATACTTTAAACAGAAAGTTATAATTTTCATTTCTGCCCATGGAAAGGGTGAGGAAGAGTACACATAGAGTCAGGTGCATAATGACTATAACAAGGAATTATTTTATTGGACTCCTGAAAGCTCTTGGTTATTAGATTACTAGTTTTCAGCACCACTAGGCCCTTTTCAGACTGCAAAATTTGCTCGATTTTTATTGGGAACATGATGGTATTTCAGACAGTTTAATCTTCTGCTGAAATTATATTTCCCTAGCTCAGACTTGGTAAGAAGAGAATACACATACTATAACTGTCTCTTCCAGAATTGAGTTTGCATGTTTACAAATACAATGCCAATGTATGTCCATGCACGTAAATGATGCTGAGAGTGGCCTCTAGCATGGTACACATTGCTTAGGCTCCTGGATTCTAAGTGTCTAACATAGGTTCCCATGCTTGAGTATCAGGTACAAAGATACATGGTCATATCACAGTGCTGGCGAGGCACAGACCTTTTTAGGAGCTATAGTTTTGAAACAATCTGCCTGTTCCTCTACAGGGGCTGGACATAACAGGATGTATCATGTAGTTCAGCTACAATTAGAAACAAACAGGCAAGAGTAGGTCTGGGAAGGCAAAAGGCAGATATCTGGGATGACCACAGTAAGATATATGATCTGTATTCATTATATATGTCAAAATTAAATTCATGAGTGAATCTAAAAGACACATTTTCAAATCCTATATAGGTGAATGGTTAAAAATAAACAAAGAATCATTATTACTAAGATTTAGGTACCTATTTTCAACGAGTCTCTCCTGCTGAGGTATTAGGACATATTCATTCTTACCCATAACAGCTTTAGTTATTGAGAAGGGAATTATGGTAGCCTTGACTGTAGATTAAAGTGATCTTAACATCACTGTTCAGATATTACATGAATTATTATTTTTATAATGAATTATGTTTTATGCTTTTAACAGAATTATAATTTTGAATAAGGAAATGAAAATTATGATGATGAAATGTCTTAATTTGATTTCAGCTTGCAAAATTATTGCCATAATACACAGTAGACCATCATTCAGTTGATGATAGGGCTCAAAATCTTCTTGTATACCTGAAGAATCCATTTCCAGGGTCTGATAGGGATCTATTTAAACATAAAGTGAGGCACTACCTAAAGAGCAATGTATTGTGAGAAGAAAAGGAACAAGAGTAGTTGTGTTGGTCTAAAAAGAACAAGAGAGAAGCTGAAATATGCCCCAGCATCTGCTGTCCATTGTAGTATCAGCTTTCTCTCATTGTAAGAAATACCTGGAATGACAATACATGCGATGGATGCTATGAATGTAAGCATGATTGATTAACTGTGCAGAGGAAGGCTTTATTTGTCTTAGTGGTATCTGTCTTAGTTAGGGCTTCTATTGCTGAGAAGAGACACCATGACCACGGCGACTCTTATAAGGAAAATATTTAATGACTGGGCTTATTTACAATTTCAAAGGCTCAGTCCATGACCATCATGGTGGTGAACAGGGTGGCATGCAGGCAGATATGGTGTTGGAGGAGGAGCTGAACATTTTATATCTTGCAAGCAACAGGAGGTCAACTGAAACATGGGGCAGTGTCCTGAGCATAGGGAACCTCAAGGCCTGCCCCTAAAGTGACACTCTTCCTCTAACAAGGCCATGTCTACTCAAATAAAGTCACACCGAAGAGTACCACTCCAGGTGAGATTATGGGGCCAATTACATTCAAACTACCACAATGCCAATCCATAATGGGCTCATACCTTTGCTTTTGAACTGTGGTAACAACCTGTAGTAGGACTGCGTGGTAAAACAAAACTATTAACTCATAGCCAAAGAGAAAAGACTGGACACATCATCAATAACCTGAAGGTCAGCATTAGGATCTACCTTGTAAAGGTTATACCACTTCTGTGATAGTTAATTTTTTTTTTGTCAACTTCACACAACCTAGATAATCTGGCAACACAGTCTTAGTGAGAGATTAGCTAGGCTAAGTGAGCTTGTGGATATGTTGGTTAGGGTGAGTATCTTAATTATGTTGAGTGAGGCGGAAAGACTTGTTCACTGTGAGTGGCACCATTCCCTAAGCCAGGATTCTGAGCTTCACAGCAGTGGAGAAAGAAAGCTGGGTCCTAGCATGAATACTTCCCTCTGTTTCTGATTACGTATGTGGTATCACCAAGTTCTCAAGCTTCAGAAACTGTGACTTCCCCTCTTTACAGCCTTGCTTTGTAGACTTTTGAGGACACTTTTAAGTGATTGCTTCTATGTCACTGTGTGTCCAGCATGGCGACTTTCCTGCCTGGGGAATTCAGCAAGGGAATTTTTGGCTAGGAAAGGAAGACTGAAAACATAGTTATTTTTTTCCTAAAAATAACTGTCCATATAGAACAAGAAAAGATGTTATAAAGCACTGACTAGAACTGCCTCTTTGACACAGATTCTTGGTGTTAAAAAAAGAGAATTGAGGAGATATTGGGAATATATAAAGTGATTTTTAAAATAGACCTCATCATTTAAGGCAAGTATATAAAGTCAAAAGTCAAGGTTATATAGAAATAGAATTTTTTTCTTACTAAAAAATGTGTAAGGGTGGAAAGGTACCAAGGATATTAGGCATAAATAATTGAATATATGGCTTGGAGAATGAGAATCAATGCACAACACAGATTAACAAAGGATCTTTGTGATGCATGGAAAATTTTATAAAAGACCCAATACAGTCCTTGCATGGATATAATTGAACTCCGGAATAGTTTTGTAACATCATGCCCAACGCTGTCACGAACTTTTCCCTTAACTGCCATTATTTGTGTTTTACAATCTCCCCTCTACACAGATTTGACTCTGTCATAAGCTTTTAATTTCTCTTTAAAAATCTATCAATATCACTAGTAATTTAAAACACTACATCTTATTTCATTATTGATTTTCTATCATTTCTTCAATCACTGAAACTGCTTAATGGAAAGTAACATGGTGAGGTTTTTAAAACATCAAAACTTACATCAGATAAAACTAATGTATGAAGGCAGCATGTCAGAAAGGGAAGGAGGAGCCCCAGCATTCTCTACAGGAAATCTGACTTTCTATGGATTAAACAACACTATTTAATGTCTCAGTTATCATTAATTTGAAGATTAAAAATGTATTACCTTGTATAATGTGTTCACACACTTGTGTGTGTGCCCATAGGTGTGGTCATATAATTCCCACTGTGTGGAGATCAGAGCACAGCTTGAATGAATCTATTTTCTCCTTGCACTCTGGGGTTTGGGAGACAGAACTCAGGTTGTCAGACATTGTTATAAACATCGTTACCTGCTGAACTATCTCACTAGTCCTTGAATATTTAAAGTATTCAAATAACATCTAATACCTTTATTTTCTTTACTTTGGATGGGAGGTGGGAACATAATCTAAAATGGCTAATGACATATATATATATATATATATATATATATGTAACACATGTGTGAAAAATAAAATGGCTGTATACAACAATACCAAGATGCTACCTGTGATGACATTACAGGCTCCTAATATATTTTCATTATGAAATAATCATCACCTCTGAGGACAATGATGTAAACTGGAGCTGCTGGCATCTTTTCCTGTGGCAATCTGTATTCTAACTCATTTCTATCATGCGAGTCCTTTGCTTTCCAGTTACAAATTTATAACATGGATGAATGAGAAAAATAATCAAGCTATATAAGACTCTATTCCTACTTGCTACGCTTACACCTAGTTCCATCATTTAGAGCAGATTTTTCAGGGCACCACCAGAAGTGACACTGTCAATTTTACTTACATGTGCAAGTGGAAACTACCATAGAAAAATCCTGTTCACTTTTAATATGCTTTCCTTTTTAGAAATTTTAAGTATCCAATAGATATTAAAAGTATTCAAGGCTCAAGCCAAAAACCCCTGCCAGAGCAGGCCTGAGCCAATGACTTCTGCTGGAGCAGGCACAAATTAGTAACCTCAATCAGAGAAGGATCGCGTGAGTGACCTCCGCTGGAGCAGGCTGAGCCAGTGACCTCCATCAGACCAGGCCCAAACCAGCAACCTCAATCAGAGTAGGCCTGAGCCAGAAACCTCCATGAGATTAGAACTGAGCCAACCACATCTGTGGAACCAGGCCTGAGCCAATGGCCTCTGAGGGAGTAGGCCCAAGCAAGCAACCTCCATGATAACAAGACTGAATAACGTCTGGTATTACAGAGCAACTTCTGGGAGCACCAAATGACCTCCAATAAAGCTGAGTGACCTTTGGAGTGACTGGAACCATGGCCACAACTCTACCACAAAGAGCAACCATCTAAGCTTGGATCCACTGGCACCTGAAAGAGAAGATGAAAAATTCTGCCAAAGAAATGGAGGAAAAGACAAACAGAAAATTGGAAGAAATCAACAAATCCCTCAAAGAAAACTAAGGAAAAGCAGTCAAACCAGTGAAACAAACAATTCAAGACTTGAAAACAGAAATAGAGGAGAAATAGAGGAGCCACAAGTGCAAGATAAACAGCAGACTATATGAGGTGGAAGAGAAACTCAGGAAATGACGATACTATAAAAGAAGTAGACTTATCACTCAAAGAAAACATTAAATCTAACAAAAGCTTAACACAAAATATCCAGGAAATACGGGACATCATGCAAAGTGCACCCTGAGAATAATAGGGATAGAAGGAGAAGTCCAACATAAAAGCACAGATAATATATTCAACGAAATTATAGAAGACAGCTTTCCCAACAATGAATATGAAGATAAGATACAAGGAGCTTACAGAACACCATATAGAACTGACCAAAAAAAGTCCCTCACCATATAATAATAAAAACACTAAACATACAGAATAAAGAATGAATATTAAGAGCTATAAATGAAAAAAGTCAAGTAACACATAAAGGGAGACCTATGAGAATTATACCTGCCTTCTCAAGGGAAACAAAGAAAACCAAAAGGTCCTGGTTGAGTGTTATACAGACATTAAGAGACTACAAATGCCAACCCAGACTGCTATATATTTCAATCAGCATAGATGAACAAAACAAGATGTTTCATGACAGAACCAGATTTAACCAATACCTAGCCACAAACCCAGCCCTACACAAAGTACAAACGCCAACACAAGGAAGTTAGCTTCATCTGCAAAAGCATAGATGATCTCGCAGCAACAAATCCCAAAGTGTAGAAGTTAGCTTGATTCTGTTAATAACCAAGTTAGCTAAAAGATAAAATAATTAGATTTTTATTTATTGTAAGGGGAAAACTCACAAAACAGGAACGAGAAACCCAAGCTCAGTTGTGCTGTGAGGGAACCACACTGAGAGAGGGCACCTGGGCTGTGCCATTTTTCTCTGGGTCCCGGAAAGCCACACCCTAACTTGGTCCCACCTCTTAAAGATAATTGGTTGGCAAAGATTCCCCATCACCTTCCCCTTTTGTCTAAATAAATGCTATCCAAACCCAATACAAAGCTATATATAATATGAACAGATATCAAGTATAAAATCACAAATAATATAAACAATATTAAGCAAGGAACACATGATAAATGTTTTAATAAACATTCTATTCCAAAGAGTCTAAGTCTTGCATCAGAAATAGGCTTGGCTAAACTATAAAGGATTTATGGTTTTTTTATGACTAGCTAATCTTCAACCCCATTGAAGGCCTGAGAAGGGAGATAATATTACTTGAGTAGGCAAGAAGTGCAATCAAGCATCTTCCAAAGCCAGCAGTACATGACAAAGACAATTGGCCACCTGAGCAATCACTCAAAGTCTCATTTGCAATGTTGAAGCAACCAACTTTTGCTAAGGCCTAGTGTAACTGACAGACCATTTTCAAAGACAGGAAAAATTTTCAGAACCTTCTTACCCTGTCTTGGCAAGGTATTGCAGTCCTTTTCCTTGTGTCCTGCTTATCCAGTCTGGATACCATATACTTTGTCAGTGATTGAGGCATGGGCAATTTCTTGCCCAAAAGCCAATTGTGCCAAGAAGAAAACAAACTCTGAGTGGAGTGTCTTCAGTGCTCAATATTCTCTTGGGAATAGATTGGTGCTGTCAGGAACCAACGTGTCTCACTTCAACAGAACCCTAAGTTATTTAAATGCCATTTTCTACAGATCTTTGAAGTGATTGAAGGTTACCTACCTAGGCAGAATACAATCTCTATGTATCTAAAGAACCTAATTAATCTGACTATATGTATAACAAACATGAAAAACTATTGACCTATAATATTTAATACCTGTATAACTTAAAGACTAAGATGTCATGTCAGAATACTAAATAATCTGTAAACAAATGTGCAGCAAATGAGGACAATGACCTCAAAATTAAAACAATGTATAAGTATCTTGATCAGAGGTAAGAATAATATATAATGCAATATGAAAATATATCCTAAAAGTTATTTCAATATATAAAATGTCCTAAAGAGAGGTAGAAGCATGCATGTATACAATCTGACAGAATAACTTTGCACAGGTATACAAATATTGTAAACAGAAATAACAAATATAATTTGAACTTGTATCAATATGCAAAAACTATACCAATGTAAATTATCCATAAATAATAGTTCACAAGTATTCACTCTATTACCCACTATTATTATTAGTGTGAATAAGTTCACACTAAGTTATCTATTATTCCATTCGATTTCCCCCCTTTTTTGAGCCTACATTGTTTCCACCCCAACCCTCTACCTTATACAAGTAATAATCAACAACCCCTAAACAATGTTCCAATATTCCCCATCACCAAAGAAGGGAAAAACATACAACAACATCACCAGCAACAAAAAACTAAAATGACAGGGACTAGCAATCATTGGTCATTAATATCCCTTAATATAAATGTACTCAGTTCACCTAGAAAAAGACACAGGCTAATAGATTGGGTACGAAAACAGAATCCATCCTTCTGCTGCATACAAGAAACACACCTTAACCTCAAAGACAGACATCACCTTAGAGTAGATTGGGAAAAACTGTCCAATCAAATGGACCTAAAGAACAAGCTGGTGTAGCTATCCTAATATCTAACAAAATAGACTCCAAAGTAAAATCAATCAAAAGTGACACAGAGGAACATTTCATATTTGTCACAAGAAAAATCCATCAAGAACAAATCTCAATACTTAACATGTATGCCCTAAATACAAGGGACCCTTATTTGCAAAAGAAACACTACTAATGCCTAAATCACACATTAAACCCTACACACTAATAGTGGGATGCTTCAACACTCCCCTCTCACCACTGGATATGTGTTGGGACCATTTGGAGTCCTGGACTCCAGCTTCTCTTCCCTGCTAGAGATCTTTCCTTTCCTTCTGATTTGAGTTACTGAAAGCTGTGTCAAAGTTGTTTACCAGCTCTGCTTCACGAGAACGTGTTGCCTTGAGGATCAGAGGATAAGGTTTTCACCTGTTGGCCCACCTGACTGTTGGGTATATAAGCCTCCATGGTGCTATTGAATAGAGGGCTTCTTACCAGTGACTAGAGGTCCGTGTCTCTGTCTGTCTGTCTGTCTCTCTGTCTGTGCTGTCTCTGTGTGTCTTTGTGTGTTTCAACCTCCAGCCCCTTGCCCGAAGCTTGCGAACTGTATGATAGCACATAGAGCACTGACGGGCAGGAGTTGTGCACTGCAGACATGTCTGCCAGACAAAAATTTATCAGAGAAATAAGGGAACTTGCCAAGCGGTGGTGGCGCATGCCTTTAATCTCAGCAGTCGGGAGGTAGAGGAAGGCAGATCTCTGTGAGTTCGAGACCAGCCTGGTCTACAAGAGCTAGTTCCAGGACAGGCTCCAAAGCCACAGAGAAACCCTGTCTCAAAAAACAAAAAACAAACAAACAAACAAAAAGAAATAAGGGAACTAACAGATGTTATGACTCAAATGAACTTGACAGACATCTATAGAACATTCCATCCAAACGTAAAAGAATATACCTTCTTCTCAGCACCTCATGGAACCTTCTCAAAAATTCACCACATACTAGGTAACAAAGCAAACCTCAACAGATACAAAAAAATTGGAATAACCCCATATAATCTTACTGGATCATCATGGCTTAAAATTAGATTTCAACAGTAACACTAATTTTAGAAAGTCTACAAACACATGGAAATTAAACAATGTTCACCAGAATTATCAATGGGTCAAGGAAGAAATAAAGGAAGAAATTAAAGACCTCCTAAAATTCAATGAAAATGACCACACAACATACCCAAATTTATGGGACACAATGAAAGCAGTGTTAAGATGAAAGTTCATAACACTAAATGTCTAAATAAAGAAGCTGGAAAATTCCCACACTAATGAGTTAATAAAGCACCTGAAAACTATAGAACAAAAAGAAGAAAACTCACACAGGAAGACTAGATTGCAGGAAATAATCAAATCAAAAGTTGAAATCAACAAAATAGACACAAAGAAAATAATACAAACAATAAACGACGCAATGAGTTGGTTCTTCAAGAAAATCAACAAAATAGACAAATCTCTATCCAAACTAAGCAAAAGGTAGAGGTAAATGTCCAAATTAACAAAATCAGAAACAATAAGGGATATATAACAATAGACATGGAGGAAATCCAGAGAATCATCAGGTCATACTTCGAAAAACTATAGTTTATAAATTGGAAAACTTAAAGGAAATGGACAATTTTCTGGATAAATATCACTTACCAAAATTAAATCAAGACCAGATAAACAAATTAAATAGACCTAAAGCTGCTGAAGAAATAGAAGCACTCATCAAAATTATCCCAACCAAAAAAGGCCAGGACCCGATGGTTTCCACTCAGAATTCTACATTTTCAAAGAAGAGCTAATACCAATACTCCTCAAATTGTTCCACACAATAGAAAGAGAAGGAATGTTGCCAAACTATTTTTACAACACTAAAATTACCCTGATACCCAAACTATACTAAGGCATTACTAAGTAAGAGAATTACAGACTCATGAACATGGATCAAAAAAATATTCAATAAAATGCTGGCAAACCGAATTCAAGGACACATCACAAAAGTTATCCACCATGACCAAGTAGGCATCATTTCAGAGATTCAGGAATGGCTCAACATACAAGAAGCTGTCAATGTAATCCATCTTATAAACAACCTGAAAAATAAAAACCACATGATCATTTCATTAGATGCTGAAAAATCCTTTGACAAAATACAACGTCCCTTCATGGTAAAGGTTTTGAAGAGATCAGGGATACAAGGAACATACCTAATCATAGTAGAAGCAATATAAAGCAAGCCAAAAACCAACATCAAACTAAATGGAGAGAAAATCACAGTGATCCCACTGAAATCAGGAACAAGACAAGGTTGTCCACTCTCTCCATATTTATTCAATATAATTCTTGAGGTCCTAGCTAGATCAATAAGACACCAAAAGGAGATCAAGGGGATACAAATAAGAAAAGTAGAATTCAAACTCTCACTCTTTGTTGATGATATGATAGTTTACATAAGTGACCCCAAAATTCTACCAAGGAACTTCTCCAATCCATAAATACCTTCAGTAATATAGCAGGATACAAGTATAACTCAAAATCAGTAGCCCTCCTGTACACAGATGATAAATGGCCTGAGAAAGTAATAACAGAGAATAAAAATTTCATGGGCAAGATCAGCATATATAAACATGAAAGATAAATTTTCTGAAACCAAACCAAATATTAAGAAAGAGAAGGAATGTAGTGATTGAACTAATATTTTACCTAATAATTCTTTTAATGACTAAATAAATGTACAATTAATTATTACTGTAAAATGTTAATAATAGGGATCTGAGGGAGGTATATATGAAAATTGCCCTACTTTCTGAATTTTAATATAAATTAAATACATTCATAGTTTAAACTAATTACAATGATTAAGAACTATAAAACAAAATTGCATTCTAAGAACAGTTCTAGAACTCCAACATCCAACAACATTTTTATAAGCAAAATTTAACATGTCTTCCAAATGAAAAAACAATAGTTTTTAGGTAAAAATTGCATTTGAGTAGTTATGTCCTTGGTCTGATACAGCCATCCCTTGATGGACATCTAGGATTAGCACCATGACTTACTGAGAATATGAAAACCATGAATATTCAAGTACTCTGTATAATTGTACAATATTTGCACATAACACTAACAATAATCCTATAGTTTCAGTAACCTGAATGTCTTATAATACAGTTACGTAAGCAATCATAGTGTATAGCTTAGGGAAGAACGACGTGAGAAAATCTGTTCTTGTTGAGTACGGATGAGCGTTTTAGAAACAGTTTTGCTCTATAGTTGTTGGAGTCTGAGGGTGCAGAATATACAAATATGGAAGACAAACTCTTGGTGGAGTAGATTCATATGAACACATACAAATTTCCAAGGGCAAGAATGATCTAGAGCTTCCATGGAGGATTATAGGTCATATTAAAAGATAAGCACCCGGTTCAGCTCCTAGTTTCCTCCATAGCAATTTAAACTTTCATAATAATAAGTCAGTTAAATTTTCATCTAGTATATATGAGTGGAAATTTTCTAAAAGCATTGATCTAATAAGGCAATTTTTTTAAATGTGGAAAGTTACATATACACAAAACAAACAAAGACATGTTATTTCCCAATAGCCTTTTCCCTGGAATCTGCCAAAGAGACATTCCTTAAAAAGGAAAGGAGAACTAAAATGAAGGAGGACATGGCTGTAATAGATCAAAGGGTTCAGTACAAGAGTAAATCAAAGGAGACATTTGAGTTTGTGGTGAGGAGACAACTGAGTAAGTTTGCAGCAAGCAAAGATAATATATTCCTTATGTGTCAGAGTATCCCAGGGAGAACTCTAATATACTGGTGCTTGTAAACCTAAAGAAAGACGACTAGCCAACTTTGTGACTGAGTGAATGGCACACTGAAATTAATCTAATATAAATCCAATGAGAATTCCCCAGGGAAAGTGGAAGTTACAGAAGAAAGGGAAACAACCACTGTAAACAGATTAAACCCTTTATGCGAGCCTGGTGATGTAACAAGTAAATATTGAGATAACCAACATTCAGCTATTTACACATCGCATTTTTATGTGTGCCATGTTAATGGGGTAAGAAAG
Source organism: Ondatra zibethicus (assembly GCA_004026605.1). NCBI lineage: Eukaryota > Metazoa > Chordata > Mammalia > Rodentia > Cricetidae > Ondatra > Ondatra zibethicus. The sequence continues at coordinate 27,377 of PVIU01008498.1, forward strand.
AGAAGGAAAGGATTTATGCATATAATAGGGGGTATAGTAGGCCTCAGGAGTGAAAAGTAGCAAAATTCATACTTTCCTTAATGGGAGGTACCTGCATAATGACAACAAACGGAAGGAAAGAATTTTACACCGTTCAAGCAGGAATTAATTCCAGAGATGTGTTGCTAAATCCACAAAACGTATAGTCACATAAGTTTGTGGAAGCACACACACAGTTGTTAAGCACTTGTGCAAGCCACATCTGTCAAATTTCTCCTCACTGATGAGGCCTGGACGAGCCTCTTGAATTCCTCCCTGCTTAAAAGAACAGGTTTAGGGAGGAGTTCTAGCTTTTTGTACAGATGCAACATAGCAAGGTTAACCTGGGGTGCTGCAGAACACTTTAGCTACTATGGAAAGAAGTTTGTACCTACAGACTCCAAGGACACTATGGATGGTAGAGGGAGCTGTATCTCCCAGCCTTTCGATGAAATTCTAGTGTACGTTTCTGCTAGAGCAAATGTGTTGTCTTTGGTCTTTTCTCAGACACAGATGGGAACAAGAACACAGATGAGTGAGCTACCATGATGCTTAAGAAGTAATGAAGCCTTTTTTATTTTACTTTCTGTAAGAATGAGTATAAAATGAGTACTTCTGTATGTATTGCCCTTGAGTTCCCCAAATAAAAAAATGCTCTCATTGAGACACTTTGGTGAATCCCAGGCCCCTGAAAACACTGAGTAAAAAGCCATTTGTGTTCTTTAGGCAGAATAATAGAAACCAAACTCACATCTGCATCATACTCAAAAGGCTATGCTGTGGACCCTCCCTCACTACCAAAATTCAATGTAAAGGAGTTGTTTTGCTAACCCCCAAGTCCTTTGTGCTTTGTTGAACTTATCTATAGAAACACTTCTTTTTTTATCAAGAGAAATTTTATCAAATCTTAACTCATAACCACAAATGTTCAGTTCTAACCCTGAACACATCTAGTCACAGGAAAACAAAGGACCACAAACTCACTCAAGGTAGTTTATTTTCCCCTTGCGTCCTTCCTTCCACATCCTGGTTGCAACCTTCCTTCCTCCCTTCTCTCTGCTGCCGGGTCTGCTCTATCTGCCATCAGTTTACTTAATTTTTGAGGTGCCACGGAGTCTCTAATTATAGGAATGGTGTAGATATTTTTGGTTATATTTACCACCCAAATTATTCTTTTTTGCAACTCTATCCCAAGAGACTAAATTTGTTACAAGAAATACTTTTTAACCACCTGAGACTAAGAATTAAAGTTAGTTGATTTTATGAGTTCCTTGCTTCACCGACAATTTGTCTACTATTTTGGCAATAAAAAACTGCTTTAGAAAAAGCTAATAACCCTTCCTGAAATTCTATCATCGCCTATGTCTAATATGTTTTTCAAACAATAAGATCTGTGCTTCAGTTGTTTGCCTTAAGTCAAATTAGCGTGTTCTGAGTGAGCAGAAAATGCAGACATTCTTCTATGCTTCTCATACTAAGTTTGGGTTATAAGTGAAATTCGATTGAGGAAAAGAAATTTCAGTACATTAAATTACTTCCCAACTACTAAAGCAGGGTTATAAGATCTTCTTACTGAAATCGTATGGCTCCTTATAATGTTCTGACACGCTTATGCACCATTAACATTGAAACTACAGCAAAAATTGGATACGTTTTATTATTCTTTTATTTTGGAAATCTATCAACACCACTATTTTATATAATTTGGAAAACCCTGTCTGTGTCTTCACATGTGCCTGAAGCAGTGAGAGGATTTCAGAAATTAAACAGTAGATGATGTCTTTGACTTTCAGGGCTTATCGTAGAGACTGTAACTCCCATCTGATTCAGTCCACAGAGAGATGCTCAAATTAAAATTGTTTACATCCACTCTTCCAAAACCCTTCTGGAAGAAACACACAAAGGCTGCACAATGTTGACTCACCTCTGTTGACACTGAAGAAATTCCATGGAATCAGAGCTAGTGTCTCTTCCTCCCCTTCTCGTTCTCCTTTAGTCCCATTTGATTCCTTCGATTTACCTTTCTCAGAAAAATCTTACTCCATGTGTGTTAAAAATTCTCATAGCAGGTGTGTTATCATATTTATGAAGCTTTGGGAAAAGTTAATTTTAATAGATCAACAACGTTTCCATGAAATAGTTTGTTGCATCTTTAATATATGAAGGAAAATGAGTTGAGTTTTCTTGGCATATCAGTTATAGATGTAATGATACTCCATCTTTATTTGAAAGGCTATTGACAGTGAATGGTAGATGTAAGAAAGGGGTGTTATTTTCTTCAACTGTGTAGCCACTAGTTGAAGACGGTTGCTTAAAAGGAATCCCACACCAGCTTAGAATTGAGAAACAGATTGTTATTTATTTAGGGGTAAACTCATAAATCAGAATCCTCTGCTGAACAGAGATCAGAAACAGAAATCCTCAACCGGAAAAGAGGGAGAGGCCAGAAAAGAGGATGGACGCAGGCTCTGCATCAGCATATATAGTATAAGAGGCCATGCCCCAGTGGGCGGTTACCACAAGCTGTAAGACTTCCTACAACACCTCCTCCCTTTTGTTTAAATAAGAGAGTTCTGAGTCTAATACAAAATTATATACAATAAGAACAAATATATTCAATAATTATCCTATCCTAACTAGTTTAAGTCTTTTATAATAAATAACTTGACCAAGTCATGAGTGGAAAGTAACTACAACTATCTAGTCTTCAACCCCATCAAAGATCCCAGAAGGAAAGTAATATTACTTGAGTAATCAGGAAGTGCAATCAAGCAACTTCCAAAATGTGCAACAAATGACAGAGACAACTGGCTACCTGGGCAATCAACTAAAGACTCGTTTGCAACGTTGAAGCAACTAACTTTGGCTTAGGCCTAGAATAACTGACAGACAATTTTCAAAGGCAGGAAATGTTTCAAAACTGTCTTACCCTGTCTTGGCAAGATTTGACAGTCCTGCTTATCCATTTCCAGATACTATATATCTTGTCAGTGCTTGAGGCGCTGGCATTTCTTTGCCCAAAGGCCAGTTTTACCAAGAAGAAAACAAGCTCTGAGTGGAGTGTCTTCAGTGCTCAACATTCTCTCAAATTTTCTAGATGTATAGAGATATATTTCAGTTAGTTAGGTATTCTTCAAATTTTTCAGAGACCTTCAGAATATGGCATTTAAAATATTTAAGAACTTAAGACTTTTCATGACAATGAGACACATCTGCTCCTGGCAGCACCAATCTACTTCAAGAGGAAAATGGGCATCGAAGAGGCTCCTTATGGAGTTGGTTAGCCATTTAGGCAAGAAACTGCTCTTGTCTGGACTGCTTCACTGGACATGCAGTATCCACAGAGAGAGGACTGCTGAACTTGACTAAAGATGAGATGGTCCTTTGAGGTTCCTTCTTCATGAAAGAGTCTGAGAGACAATCTGCAGGTCACAGAAGAAAGTGACTGAACTGTCTTTGAAATTTCCTGCTTCATGAAAAAATCTGCTGGATACTATGGGCTTGCAGGCTGAAGATGGGTGCCCCAATGGTACAAAAGAACTTTGGGTGACTGTTCAGGCAGCGTGATGTCTCTCTCAATTCTAGAGTTTTGAAAGTTGTTTATAATGTACTTCCTGTTTACTTAGGTAATATTATATTCTTCTGGAGTCTTTGATGGATTTGAAGAATAGATAGTTATTATAATAGTTTTCCTTAATTATGATAAAAGATAAAATAGATATAAATATTATAAATGTAATTCTTGCTTGATAACTGTTTTGTTATATGTAATTTTACTATGTTAAATATAAAGCCTTCCTTTTGTTTAAACAAAAAAGGGTAAATGGTGTAGGAGGTCCTTTAGTTTGTGTGTTGCTTTCATTGGTTAATGAATAAATAAACTGCCTTGGCCTAGTTGATAGGGCAGAACTTAGGAAGTGAAGACAGAACTGGATTCTGGAAGGAAGAAAGCAGAATCAGGGAGATGCCATGAATCCACCGAAGTTGGACACTGGGAATTTTACCCGGTAAGCCACTGCCACATGGCCATACACAGACTAATAGAAATGGGTTAAATTAAGATGTAACAATTAGCCAATAAGAAACTAGAGCTAATGGGCCAAGTAGTGTTTTAAAATAGCAGCTTCTCTGTGGTTACTTTAGGGCCAACCTAGCTAGGCGGCTGAGAGAAACAAGCAGCCCCTCCTTGCAACAACTAGTAATTTTATAATAGTCCTAAAAATTACCTTCCACCCAATGCAGGCAGTCCTTGTTCAACTCAATGGACCGTACATACAACATGGGAAGTAAGAAAAGGGATAGTTTAGGAGAATGATTTCAGCCTGGGAAAGAGGGGAATGAGACAGGACAGCAAGGTATAGGAAGAACTGGAGTTCACTATGGAGTATACATGAAACTGTCAAAGAATAAAAAAAAATCAACAAATATAAAAAGGACAAAATCTTTAACATTAATGAATGGCATCTTAATATGAATATTAAGTTATTATTAATTAACTTTAGCAATGAGAGTTTTTAAGTCTGGTTGCTTATTTTTTCTATTGCTGTCTTGATTCTTCAGGGCTTTTATTACAATGGGTAGTCATTACAAGTATAATATTAAATGAAGCTCCAGGAGATAGGAAGAACAGGAGAGTGCTTGTTTCACAACCATGAGGACCTGAGTTCAATATTAGCATCCACTAAAAAGTGAGGTGGTGGCACATGCTTGCTATCCTGTCCTGGAAAGACAGATACAGCTCCCTGAGGTTTGCTAATCAGCTAACCTAACCTAATCAAAGATCTCTAGGCCAGTGAGAGACTTCATCTCAAAACACATGACATATGTTGTCTTCGACATATGAGGTTATCCTCCTGCCTCTACATTCATATATACACATGTGCACATGCACATACTAAGGTACATGCCTACTTATGTACACATGAAATGAAGAAATTTTAACTATTAATTAGCTTCTTTATGAACTAATAAATTCAGTGTAACATAAACACATAATTGGGAAAATTTAAAAACTATTATTGACTAAACTAGTAAACTGCAGCATGTTTATCATTATTCTTACGTTTTACTGTTAACATGATTGGATTTGGGACTGTTATGTCCTCCTAAGGTTCATGTGTTAAAGACAGTCACCAGTTTGGCACAATTAAGTATTGAAGCTTACTCAGAAATATTGAATTGCTGAAGAAATGTTCTCAAAGATCACAATACTTGGTTTCTATCAATATTTATATTCATTTGCCACAAGGTGAATTCCTTCCTTGTGAGTAAGCACCATGGCATCTTGTCTCATCATAGTCACTAAAGCTACAAGAACAAGAACACATGGATTGCAACCTCCAAAAGAGTAAACCATAAAACCTGTCTTTATAAACTGATTATCTTGGGAAGTTACTGTAGTAACAGAAAGTTCACTGACACACAACAACAATTCAAATGTGATGATACTTTTTGTTAAAACATAATTGCTTTCTAGTTGTCTTTATGCATTTGCCATGGAAATGCTTAAACCTTTCCATGACCCTTTCTGGTTCCGTTAGAAGTAATACCAGGGCATTGTGTCATTTTTATTGGACTTCCTTTGAAAGCAGGAATGATACAATAGTGCCATGTTGTCTTTATCTCTTATTCAATAAAACCCTGGGAGCTTTTGATATAGTTGTAATACAAAAGAAGAAAATTAAATGAAATGGATACTATTAGCAAAGAGGAAGTCAAACTACCTTATATAGATATAATAATCACATACTTGAAAGTCCATAGAGACTCAGCCAGGAAGCTAGCAGACCTGATAAGCACTCAAAACAAAGTAGAAGGACACAAGATCAGCATAAACATCAGCAGCTTTTTCATTTAACAATGGTCAACTTGTTGAGAAAGAAATGAAGAGAAAAAAACCTTTTCAGAATAACTTAAAATACAAAGAGAGAATGAGAAAGAAAAAAGACAAGGAAGGGAAGAAGGATGGGAGGGAGAGGGAGAGAGAAAGATCTAGAATAATAACTAACACCTCTTCAGTGAAAATTTTAACACATAAAAGAAAGGAAGAAATTTGAGAAGACACTAAATGTGTCTTGCAGAACTGATACTGCATCTTCAGTTTGGCCATTCATTCTAACTGTGCAGAAATTCATTGAGATTTGCAGACTTTTGAACAGGGCAAGTGGTTTCCTTAAATTAGCTGTGTGATGTTTAGTTTTTAAGATAATTAGAACAAAGTAATTTTATAAGTTAAATAATATCAAAACTATTAATACTGTGAATATTGCTTTAATATTTAAAGTGATCTACAGATTAAATATACTCTTTGTGAAAATCCCATGACATTGCCCATAGCACTTTGCCTATACAGTGAAGAAAGAAGCTACAGATCAAAAGACAAACATATGCCAGTTATCCATCCAATATGGAATTCATTTCTACAACACATAAAGAACTCCAGACTTTATAAAGAATGAATCATCAAATCAATAAATATACTGTTCAATTGAGTAAACAGTTTTTAAAGAAAGAAATACACATTATCAACAACAAAAATATCAACAAATATTTTTAAACAGTATTTGGCATCCTTAGCCATCAGAGAAATGGAAATTAGAATTGCATTGGTATTCCACATCACCCTGATGAGAGCAACTAGCATCAGCCCCCAAAATCAAATGAGGAATGTGGGAAAGGAGGGACCTTAATATCTGTTTGTAGGAATGCAAAGCGCTACTGCCATTGTGCAAATAATTATGGTAGTTTCAGGAAAGAGTAAAGATAGAGCCACCATAGTATTATTGTTCTGTGGATAACCAAAGGACTCCATGTCAGCATGAAATTTGAAAATAAAAATTGAAATTTATGCCCTGGCAATGCTGAAGCATGTATGGGCAACCTGTATATGGCGGTTATGTTGATCTTGTCCACATTGGGTTTCATGGCCTAAGTTGATAAGAAGAACTACCAGGTCTCTTACAAAAGGCATGCCAGCATACCACAGCGATATTGTTATATGCATTTTATGCTGCTTTAGTCATAATACATAAACTGTGAAACTAATAGAAATGTCCATCAACAGATGAGTGGATAAAGAAAATGTGATATATATTATATTGTCTATAATGGGATTTTACTGAGGTGAAAAGAACAAAGCACATGCACGCACGTGTGTGTGTGTGTGTGTGTGTGTGTGTGTGTGTGTGTGTGTGTGTGAAAGATGGACTATGCAAGGCAAAGAAGAGGCCTAAATATGGGTACAGAAAACAAGATTTGGTATCAAATATGTGCCAAGCAAAAGGGGATCCCTTGAGAAAAAGGATATCAGAAGCAGAGGGAGAGGGATGATCAAAGAGGGAATTGGGGTATATGAACAAAGTATAATAATACATATATAAAAATGACCCACAATTTTCTAAACAGAAAATATGAATATTCTGTGTTTATCTGTCTATATATACTTGCACACAAGCACAAGATAGGTTGCTGTGCACATGCCAACAATGAAGACAGAGAACCTTGAAACCAACACAGGACAGGCAGGGGTGGGGGGAACTTCTTAGAAAATCTCTCATGCTTGGATAAGGCTGAAAGTTCAACAATGTGCAGACATCATAGGAAGAGGAGGAAGTATGGAACAGCTACCTGCTTCTGACATCCAACAACACTTGCTTCTCTTTAGTAATATCAAACACTTGTCTACTCTGTAAAGAAACATAGTTTCTGTCTTTCTTGCTACAAACACATCTGGGAGTGTGATTGCATGTGTAGAAGTTCTTGTCTATATATAGCTAAATAGAGATCCAACGTCTATATCCCAATTTAAACTCTTGATTAAAATCACTTTAACATGTAATCTAAGAACACCGCTGTTCCAAGCCTGTCAGATTTTGCAAGAGGAATGTTCTTCCTATATTCTTACTCTCTAGTGGGCACTCTCATTTATATTTTCCTTCATATTAACCTGACAGTCAATTCTAATAGTGTCTCTCATAAACATCTACTTTTAAGCCTTCATCATAGTTGAGAAACCTTGACTTTTTAAAAGTTAAATTTTTATTAAATATGGCTGGATCTTCTATAACTCAAAACATGTCAATACCTGACTAATTTAATATAACTGCATCTACCAGCAACTGTCAACACTTCAGTCAGTGTTAGACACAGATGCATGCACTTCCAGTTTATGCAAATATGATCTTTCGTTGCTAACTTTCCAAATTCCTCTGGAGAACAAGGATTGGAAAGAAACTTAACAGAAAAACCTATATAGGAATATTTTTGAAAATAAAAAAACCAAGAAAACGGAATCGATTTACTTTTCTAGACAGTAGACAAGTTTGGGAAATGGAAGTTAAATTGAACAATGAAAATGCCTAAAGGAAAGGTCTTTAAGTTGATTATTTAATATCATTCCTCATAAAAGCTGGTGGCAGATGAAGGCAGCAGCAATCTCCAGTCAGAATAGCAAAAATGTTAAGAATATGCAAAGTCGGAGGCACTCAGATTTTAGACATCAGTATCATATGATCTAGAAATTAAAGATGGGTGCATTTTCTTAAAAAGAAACCTTTAATCATAGACAACCCAAATATCTTGTGGTTTTATCCACTAGTGACAGTATCTGAGATAATTTTAATACAGTTCTTAGTAGTTTTGAGGACAAGGTACTCAAATTGTACCATTCAATATAAAAATCAGGATTTAGAAGTAGAATCTAGTTTTCATCAGTGAATAATTAAGAGCACTCTAAAAGAAATAAAACACAAGTCATTACCATCTTAAATAGAAAATAAAAAGTGTAAATGTTCCAAGCTTAAAAATGATAGACTGAGCAGGTTGTATTTATTCCATATGTGTATACAAAAACATATATGCATGTAACATAATTAATGTAAAAATAAATTAGAAAGAGAGCAGGAGGGTTATAGGGGAACTTTAAAGAGAAGAAAGGGAAGAGAGAAATTAAGTAATCATGCTATAATCTCATAAACAAAGAGGAAGAAAAAATGATAAACAGACATTTTGCATATGTCTATAATAATCTCAGCACTCAGACAGCCATCAGGAAGATGACTCAAAAGGTGACAGTGCCTGTTGCCAGTTTTATCAGTACAGGTTCAGTCCTCAGAACCCACATGATGGAAGGAACAAATCAACTCCTATGAGTTTCCTTTGACTTCCACGTACATACCATAACATGTGTGAGCCTATAGACACACACATTAACTCATATGCAAGTAAAAAATTTTAAAATGTGATAATAAAAAATTAAATAGTAGTAATGAAAATTCTAAGATACCATAGAAAGAAACAAACGTCAGTGAGGAGTGGAGAAAGAGATATCTTGTGGTAAGAACGCAAGCTGGTACAACTGTTATAGAAATTACTGTACGTGTTTCTCAAATGGAAATAACACATGACCCAGAAATTCCATTCCTGGGCACCCAGAAAAGACTTTATACCCCACTACTGAGATACTTGTTCACAAATGTTCCTGCTCTAGTCTCTAGTCATAACAACTAGAAAATGAAGGCAGCCTGGATACCTTTTAACTGATTAATGGATAATGAAATGTGGTACATATACACAATGAAATTTTATTCAGCTGTGAACAAAAATGAAATTATGAATTTTCCACTAAACCAACGAAAACATACACTGAGTGACATGAATCAGGCAAAGAAAACTAACAACTCCCATGTGTGGATCTTAGCGCGGAATCTCTAATTCTGTGTTTTCAACTTAATGTCTGTGTAGATGCTAGATGCCTAGTAAGAGGGCATTGGAAGGGGTATGCACTGTGGGGAAGCAAATACTAAGTAATAAATAATAAGAAAGCAAAGGAGGAGGAATACCAGAGGTGAAGCACAGTGAGAATCCCATAGGGAGGTGATTCAGGGAGAGAGGGTGTGGGATTGAGGAGAGAGTCCACCACTACAAGGGGTATTAAAAAGCTGCATGAAAACTAACCATTGCTGGACATAGTGGCAAATGCCTCTTTTCCCAGTACTTGGGTGGCAGAGACAAGTGAGTTCGTGGCCAGCCTGGTCTACAAAAAGAGTTCCAGTTCAGTCAGGGCTGTTAGAAAGAGAACACCTGTCTCAAGAAATGAGCAAACAAAACAAAACAAAAAACAAAAACCCTACTGTCCTGTAAGCAAACTGAAAACAAAAGGTGGAGAAGGCTTCTTGAAGCTTGAGTTATACAAGACGCCAGTACCATTCCTTTTTATTGCCCCAAAGAGCTAGTTGATAAGTACTGAGTATTGAAGACATGATTTATCTTAGTTGTGTGATAGATCAAAATAGTTCTAGAGTGGAGCTAAAAGCCTCCTCCAGCTAGTTAGTTGTTGAAAATGCTATCTGGGCATCTGGGGAAGAAAAGGCATCAATTATCTTACTCTGCTGTGATCCCTGTGAACTATGACACGAACCTGTTGTCAGAGGTTTCTGTCCTGCCTGGTTCCTGCAATCATTAAGTCCCAAAGAAATCACACAGTGGTCTACATTAGTTATAAACTGATTGGCCCATTAGCTCAGGCTTCTTATTAACTCTTATAACACATATTAGCCCATTATTCTTGTCTATGTCAGCCACATGGCTTGGTACCTTTTTTGGCGAGGCAGTCACATCTTGCTTTCTCTGTGTCTGGATCAGGACTGCAGACTAGGACTTCCTTCTTCCCAGAATTCTCCTGTTCTCAATGACCTGCTACTTCCTGTCTGGTTGTCCCACCTATACTTCTGCCTGGCTACTGGCCAATCAGAGTTTATTTAAAATATAAGTGACAGAATACAGACCATTGTCCCACACCACAAACCTGCCAGAAAAGAAGTACCCACTTGTTGAGTGATGTCAGCACTTGCTAATGGCGTATCTTAGTTGCTGTGAATAGACACCATGACCAGGGCAACTCTTATAAAGAGGAACATTTAACTAGGGCTGACAGGTTCAGAGGTTTAGTCCATTGTCATGGTGGAAGCATGCAGTGCAGAGACAGACATGGTACTACATTTGGGATAGACAGGCAGCAGGAAGAGAGACACTGGGCCTGGCTTGAGCAATTGAAATCTCAAAGCCCTCCCCCAGTGACACACCTCCTCCAACAAGGCCACACTTCCTAATAGTGCCACTCTCTGGTGATTTAAACCTATGAGCCTGTGGTGGATATTCCTATTTCAGTCATTATTTGGAGCTAACCAGTTTGCTCTCTAATTGGGTTTGAGACTGACACCATAGAAGAGAATCCATACCTGATATTGGCTGAAATAGTATAAGAGCCAGAAGAGAGGGAATAGGGCTGAAACCTGCCATCTTTTGGGCAATACACAGCCATTGAAGCCACAGACTCTTAATAACCATGCATGACTTCACTAGGTGTATAGGAAAAAATGTGCCATCATAGTCGGAGATGGGGGAAGCTGGAACAATGTTGCATTCTATGAATTGGAATCTTCTATAATCAAGCACAGTGAGAATCCCAGGAACTTTGAGGTTGGGTGAAAACACACTGCCAGTGTGCAATAGGAGCCATAGGAAGCCATGGAGACCCAGTTCCTCCTCCTTCATGCCTTCTCAATTGATGTCCCTGTGACAAGGAGAAACTGCTTAAAGAATACATGTCTATGCTTAGAACTGGTGGGGAGACGGCATGATCATGAGGTAGTTTTGCCATGGTGAGTCTTATGCATTTCACCCCAATGTGCTGACTCATATGATTTTCTCAAGTTTAGGAAACCTTTGTGCTAGTGGGGACTGTGTTAATTATCTTCCCTGCATAAAACCAAAATGAAAAACAAAGAATAACATATCAATAACTTCTTGCTAATGGTGCTTTCACATGTTATGAGATCCATATCAATGTTCATATTTATACCAATACCAATATGATGTGTCTGCAAACACCACTTCTCTAATCCAATGGGTGGGCTAAGGGGATGCAGCTGCATTTAAAGCCTACTGCCTGAAGGAAACCTTTGCTCAGGCTATTGCTGCAGCTAAGGAAGGTGCTGAGAAAACCAACGCAATGTTGGAAGGATAGCACCAGCCATGGCTGCTCCAAGAGCCTGGCTTGGGTTTCAGGCAACATCACCAGGGAGCAGATCAATTAAAAAGTAATCCTTGTAGGTAGAAGCAAACAAAATTTCAGCATGATTGAACACATCAGGAATTCTGGGAGCACTTTCCGGCTGTCTTCACTGCATTGCTATTAACAGAAAGTGAAGGTCCTCTGTTCACAATGTTTCTCTTTAGGGCCTATAGGGATGGTGCAGTAGTTCTGTTCCCAGCACCTACAAGGCAGTGCAATTCCTCCCATAATTCCAGTTTCAGGGGATCCGATAGTCTTTTCTGGCCACTGTAGGCACTAGAAATGCTCAGATAATACAGGTAAAACACAGACACAATAAATATTTTTTTTAAAAAAAATTACTCATCAAATAAAGGAGGAAGCATGAAATTTCATGTTTTTATTGCCTGTCTGGGAATGAAGCTGTGTTGCTGAAGAGCTTTTAAAGTAAGGCTCTTTTGTGGTCTTCTTCCTTCCTGTGCGTTGCCATCTGTTGTCTTTTCTTAATTCTTCCAGCTCACACATAACAGTCTGATCACTTCCTTTCTGCAGGTTTCAGCCATTTGTGTTCTTGTTTATGCTAACTTTATTATTTTTTTATTTTTTGAGTTTATAATATAATTATATCATTTTCTCCTTCACTTTCCTCCATCAAAAGTCTCTCAGGTACCACTCCCTGATCTCTTTCAAACTGGTGACATTTTTTGTGAGCTGTTATTACAGGCACATATGTATATGTGTGTGTTCACGTACAATATATACGTGTGTGTATGTATATGTGTATATTCATAAGTATAACTTGTTCAGCTTGTATAATGTTACCTGTGTAAATGTTTTAAGAACTGATAATCTGCTGTGCTCTTCCCTGGGGAAGACAATTAATTTCTCTTACTCTCAGAACGTCTTAGTTGTCTTCAGACCTTTGTGGAGGATGGAGTTAGGTAAGCTTCCCCCAATTATTTTGGCATGCCTATTGTTGTTGCCCCTGTTCAGCTCCTATTTAGGCAGTCATGTTGGTAAGACTTTATGGGTGTAGCTTCTGTTATTAATAGAAGACACAGTCTCCACCAAACTCCCTGATCCTCTCATTCTGAAAATTTCCCAGTTCATTTATTCACAATGTTCCCCAAGTTCTAAGTACAGGAGTATTTTGTAGATGCATATATCGGGACTAGGCTTAACACTCTGCATTTTGATTGGTTGTGGTTTTCTGTATTGCTCTCCATCTGTTGCAAAGAGAAGTTTCCTTGATGAGATCTGAAGACTACACTTCTACGTAGATATGAAGACAAATACTTACAATGCAGTTAGGGATTATGCCAATTGTGTTCTTTCCTGAGACTATTGCAAGGATGGTGCATCCTGGGAAAAGGTAAGCACCTCTCTCCCGGTCCAGCCACAGAGGTGCTCACTCCATGGTGAACAGGGCATCAACTTATTGCAAATGGGACCTATCCCAGAGTGACTTCCCAGTGCCCACCAAGTCAGTATACTATTGCCAAGTCTGATATCCTTCATTACCTAGAAACAAACCTGAAAAAAGGAGTTGAATAAAAAGCTGAAAGTTGTACTTTCTTCGTGTATTATTGCCAGGGCTACACAGTCCTTCAATTACTTTTGAAATGACTCATTTTTGTACTCCTGAATTTTACATAACCCATCAAACAGGAGGCTTGCCTGCCACAGGGACAAACTAGGATATCAAAGAAATACCTGATGTGGATTATAGAAATATACATATCATATATATAATTTATATCTTTAGTATTCATATAAATCATATATTTATATATTAATTAAATGTTTAATATATGATAATTATATCAAAACATATTTATGCATATATTCCAATTATATATCAATTCATTTATGAAAGAAGAAATTTGGTGATCTAAGACCTTCCTACAAAACTGTTGTGAATAAATTGAAGTAGATGATTTTAAAAAGGCAAGTTCAAATGATATGTGATTGCATTTTTGCCCTTGGGTTCCAAAGACACACTGTAGACTCTGCATGCAGTAACCTCTGCCAATCAGTTAGTGTTGAGCACATCTATGACTTTGTTTTCATTCTGTTTTTATTTTACTCACATATGTGAGTGTTTATTTCTAATACTATTTTTATTTTCCTAACTGCTCCAAATACTTTAATACATAATCTTTGTGTAGGGAGGAGGGGTTGCTTAAGTGGGTGGTGCCCACAGAGATCAGAAGAGGTTATCAGATTCCCTGGAGCAGCAGGTACAGGTGGTTATGAGCCATCTAATACAGATACTGGGAAGTAAACTCTAGTCATTTAGTCCAAGAAGAGGAAGTGCTATTAACTGATGAGCCATCTCCAGCCTCCAATTCAGAATCTTAAAATGGATATCTTCTTTAAAATAACAAAGTTCTTTTTAAAATGCAGCAAGGTGGTTCATTCTTGTAATCACAGGACTCACGAGGCTGAGGCAGGAAGACCACTGCAAATTCTAAGCCACCCTGGGCTACAAAACAAGTTTATTCAAGCCTCAACTGCAGAGATTACACTACCCTCTCAAATTTGGCAAGTTAAACACACACACACACATGCACAGACACACACACAATACTGGTACAAATATAAATAAAACTTTGGTAAATATAGCACAGAATAGATAAAACTATAATTTTCTAAGTTGTTGTTGTAGACAACTGCTAGTAATCTAAAATAAAACCCAAGCCAATCAATTATACTGCTTAAGAAGCGAGCTCTGTGTTTGAACCATGAAAAGTGAAATGCTGTGGTCCTTTCTTCCTCAGAGAACTAGTCATCCTGTGAACACAGCAGAGCAGGACAGAGACACTCCAGAGAGTGGCAACAATGAACTTGTCCTGGAGGCACTTTTCACTCTGCAATGGAGGTAACTGGAACCCACACTGAATCTGGCACTGTGCTGGAATACACAACAATCAGGCAACCAAGAAGACTGAAATCTGAAGAAGTAAGAAGTTGAAAGGGCACTTTCTATGCACAAAAATGGTTCTGAAGGTCTGTAGAGTCCTTCTGATTCGGGACTAGGTGCAGCTCTGCAGAAGCTGGAGCTCAGAAGACTGTAGCCAGCTTTATGCAGCCCATGAGTGAGGACACTAGAGAAGACTGAAGTTCTTGCAGCTGGCTTGCCTCAACAGTAGAACTAATTAACTAGCAAAGGCTCTGTGTGTGTGCACTGTGGAAGCAAAACAGAAAGCCCTGGATGAACCAGGAACTTTTAGGTAGATTACTTCCTGTCAGGACAAAATGGAATTACAGAAAAAGAAAGCATCATCTAGAATATAATTTTTAAATAAAGAAGGATAATATTGGTGTGGGAAGTCCTTTTGTATATGTGCTGCTTTTATTGCTTAATGAATAAAGAAGCTGCTTTGGTTCATGATATGGCAGAGTAGAGCCAGGTGAGGAAAACTAAATTGAATGCAGGGAGAAACGATGTAGCCTCCACCAGAGACAGACTCCTCAGAAACTTACCTACTGGTGAGTCACAGTCACATGGTGATACACAGATTAATAGAAGTGGGTTAATTTAAGATATAAGAGTAAGCTAGAAATACGCTTAAGCTATTGGCCAAACAGTATTGCAAATAATAGAGTTTCCGTTTGATTATTTTCGGTCAGAGCGGCTGGGAACAACAAACAAGCAGCTTCCTGACTGCATAATATGGCCCACAACTGAATAAAAATAAACCAGTGTAGACCTCAGACATAAGAGAAATAATGCAACTAGCAGCAAAGAAAAACAAAAACATATCATGTGAATCATTACCAGATCAGGTATGTAGTGGGAAATAGAAAGATGGTAGAGAGGGAAAAGTGACTCTGGGAAAGGCTTATAAAGACCAAATTAACAAGGAAACTAGAAAAAGAAATTGGTTATGAACAAGAAAGAAAGAGCTATGCATGATGAAATATATACAAATTAAGTGCAAAGAAAAGGGAAAAGGCAAATCTCGCCATGGACCTAACAAGCAGCAGCAGGCAAGCAAATTGGTACAATAGGAGACCTATCATAAGAACCAGGGTGAAATTCAAGAAATAGTGGCCTGGAAAGGTTTGCCCTAGATCAAAATTCTCAGGTCACAGGTTCAAGAGGTTTAGGAAACTCAAATTTCAATAAAAATTAAAATTGAAAAAAATCTTATTCTGGATCAAAATAATTTGAATATTTTAAAATTTATCTTCTCCAAACTTAAAAGAAATGTTTGGTTTTTAAAATATAAAAAAGCATATTAATCACATCTTTGGACACATTTAATATTTTTAATAGAATTTCCACACTTTGGTTTACCTGTTCAGATAAAGAATTCTCTTATCTTCATAGTGTCCCTACTACATCTCTTATTATATGCAGTTAGCATAGGATAATAATATATGTACAATCAAAAAAATTCTAAAATCACAATAAAAAAAGTTTATATCTATGATAGAAATGGTTTTTTCCTTGTTTGACTATGGAGAATATCGGTTGCTAGGCATGGCAATTTTAATACATACAAAAAGATTCACTAACCTAGAGAAAGATTGCTGAGAAGAGGAAAACTGTGACTTTGAGCTGGGAGGAAGATGTCAAACACTGTGTTATTTTGGAACCAGCCAATTCTCACTTGTAGTAAATGAAAATGTGAAATGTCTTTGCAGGTAATTTGCATTTGCAGATTACATAAACAAGATTTTTGTTTTTATTCTGTCTTTCCTTTCAAATTGTTAGATATTTACTGGTCAGACAGGTATGAGGTGAAAATTAAGTATTAGTTTATTTCAAGGAATTCTTAAGAATAACCCTAAAGTTGCGTTTCTTAAGTAGCAAAAAAGTGGGAGAAGCTTTAAAGTTTGGAGGAAATATTGTTCATAGCAACAATTAGGATGAAAATTAACAAATTATGTCAATGTAAGAATGTAGCATAACTAGGGTTAATAGCTAGGTAACATTCTTTAAATAAGTAATGTCTTTAGATATTTTACCATTAAACATGGATGTTATAAATGGATTATTCCCAAATAATACTGTTCATCAATGTCCTACATAGCATTTACATTACATATTATAGCTAATTTAGAAATAACTAAAAACATATAGGTGAATACATGCATGTCAAACACAAATACAATGTCACCTTGTCTGAGAAACTCATACAGCTACAGATTATGGGCATCTGTGGAGATACTAGAGCCCATCTTCCGCGGAGAGTTCTGGATGGCAGGTCTGTTGAATGTTATGTCACCAATGCACCACCCAAGGGACTATTCTATGTGCAAGTATTTGTAAAAAAACTGTAGAAATTTTAAAGCCAAAATAATAAATTAAAATGTATTATAATTGCAGGAACTTAATCCATGAATGTAAACTTAGCTCACTATTAGAAAAATCAATAAATGGAATATAAAATTTTAATATAGTGAAAATATACTACTTCAGCAGATAAGTTAAATACATGTTTGGAAAACTCTCAGATTGAACTGAAAAATGTGAGGTAATTTCTTGAAGCTCCTAAAGACTATCTATAAACTTGTCAGTTCATATCACATCCTTGCTAATACACAGAATTTTCTCCACAAATTCATGAATAAGCCAGACTACCATTCTCGTCATTTCTACTCAATGTTGTACCTAAGGTACTTCCAGACTCAGTGAGGCATTAGTGAAATAAAAAGTAAATATTAAAAAGTGAAACATTTTTATTGGTAATATGAGATTATAAGGAATTTTTAGGAATTTACAAAAAAACCTAAATTATCTTAATTGTGCTTATTAAAATTGGTAAGATACGATAATCGATTGCATTTTTTAACCTAAGAAAAACCAACTGGAATTTTAAGTAAAATAATGACACAACTTATTATAGTAATGGTACCTACCTACAAAATTTGTAGAGATAATTTACAATGTATGTGTGATATCTGTGAAATGGGATCTACAAACACTGTTAAAGAACTTTTAAAATAAATCAATGGGCTTTGACCCTGATCTCCCATCAAAGAAACATCCTTAATATGAGTCATATACTGAAGTAAAAAGCCAAAAATCTATAATTTTTTTTAATTTGAAGTAGGAGTGAGGCTGTGTCTCTAGTTTAGTGTGTAACATTTGCAACATGTATAGCGCCCTGGACTGAATCCTCAGCTCTGGGGTTGGGGGCACAAGAGAAAACCTGAAGACGTTATGTTCAGCTGGAATTTCTTACATGAGACCCTCACACAAAGCAGACAAGATAAATATTGACAGACTGGACTGCATCAAAATTTAAGGTATTAGCTCTTTAAAGAACTATAAAGAAAAACAAACACACAAACAAAAAGACTGTGGTCTATGGATCTGTAATATGCCTCTAGAATGTAAAATGAGCCATCTCCACAAGATGATGTATGTAGGAATTACTAACAAGCACATTAAAAATTCTCAGGACTAGTAGTCATTAGGGAAATGCTAATTAAAAGAAACAAAACCTGTATTTAAAAGCAATGCATTGTAGTATGGCTCAGAATATTCCCAGTATGCAAGGACATTAATCATTAGGAAACGCGAAAACAAGAGGAAAATTTAGATTTTTTTAAAGTAATAAAAGTAAGGTGAAAATTATACATCAAGAAAAGAATCATTTGATTTAGCAAATGTAGTGTTTTCTCCCTGAATATTGTATTTAACTAGAACAACACTGGAAACGTAGACCTCATTTCCATCAAGACAAAAGAGTGGGATGCGGGATGGATCCTGGAGGACTTTCACCATTGTCCTGCACAGACAGGCTCCAGGGATGCTGGCTGTGTTCAGTATTGTGTTATCTGTATCCTGGGCAATGCTTTTGGGAAAATTGCTACAATGATGAAGGAAGAAGGGAAAACAAGTGAATAGGAAACTTTTGTGTTTCTACTTAGAAACAATAAAAGAACAAACCAAAGACTGTGAGAGGATATGCCTAGTCAGCCTGTCTTCTGAAAATCCATCTACAATCTTACTGTTATTTATTCATTTATTTATTTGGCTTGCATTTAGAGAAGAAATTTCAGAAAAAGTTGTAATTCTGTTGGGTCTTTTGTGTGTGTGTGTGTGTGTGTGTTTGCTTTTTTGTTCTGCTTTGTTTTATTGTTAATGCTGGTAAAAGACAAGAAGAGTTCCTTTGCTATCTTGGGTTCTGTCGGAGGGTTTCAGAGGAGGGTTAATGCATTCTGGGTGGGCTGCCATCTACAAGACGTTAGAGGATGCAAGGTAAACTTTGATGGGCTGATGAGATGAGCAAGCCATGCAACTACAAATCAAATCTGTAATTAATAAAATGGGGAAGGGAGAGTTGGAACATACTGGGGAAAGGGGAGTCTTTAGTCAAAGTGGGACCTTTATCATGTTTTGCAGCTAATTGCAGTGGGACGCAGGAGGTTCCAGTTGCTAACTTTGCAGTGGACTTTGTACAGTCCTCGCTCCCAACCTGATCAGCGGCAGGCTGGGTTTTGCTTTTCGGTCAGGAACTCCTGACTCTTTACTCTTTGTTCCTTGTTTTCTTTTTGAAGCTCTTACAAATGAAGGAGTCATAAGTGAGGCAGCCAGATACAGCTTACTTTCAAAACGCAATCGTTTGCGTCTGTTCCACAAAGAAGAAGCATAACTGAAATTTAGCGAGTGAAACATAGGTTAAACATTGAAGGACCCTGAGAATAGGAAAGGTTTAGGCCCTGCTTAGTGGCCTAGAAAACATGGCAATCAGTTATGTAAGCATTTTAGTGTCTTTATTCTGATAGCGCGATTCAAAGGCATCAAATACTGTCCCACTGTACAAAATTCATTCTCAAATTCAACCCATTCTGAGAATGATTTGGGGGGGTTGTGAAAATATTAATTTTGAGCTTAATATCAATATCTACAAACATCAAAGTTTAAGAAAAAGGTGAACGTAAAAATGCGTTGAAATGAAATACCCTGTTGTAGCCGAAAGCCTGTTAAAATCTATGATAAGAAAATAATGTAATATGTGTGAAGGAACAAGCCAGCCATTGCTGAACGGAAGATACCCAAAGAGCATCTTAAGGGAGCCATGTAAATGCTGTAAAGGAGAGAGCAAGCACTTTCAAGATCACTGTGGGGAAAGTGGATTATTTAGCAATTGTTGAAGTCCAGCTCTTTTTGTAAACAGAAGTAAAACTGAATCCTTAACCCGAAGCACATACAGATAAGCCTCAAGCCCATCCAAAGCTGCCATACTAATGAGGAAACTACAAAACTAAGAGAAGAAAGATGAAAAATTTACTCCTCGATTGGAATTTCATTTTAAATTCAAATACATCAAAACCGGAGCTCGTTCTCTGTAAACACTTGATAGGGCATACTAAGCTCAAACTAAAACATCTCTGAAGACTAATAGTTTACTGGTAGAATTTAAGAAGTAGCAGGTTAGGAAGGACCACCCAACCTTCCCCTAAAATAGTCAGAAGGCCCTCCTGTGAGAAGTGCAGCCCCACATCCCAAGAGGTATGCTCCAAACATGGCTGCTCTGAGCAAAGTGGGTCTGGCTAAGCTTCGGTCACCTTACAGCCAACTTGCACTCTGTCTGATCTCAGGGTCTTTCTCCTCTGCATCAAACCTGTGTCTGTTTTTAAATAAACCTCAGGGTTTCCTGTTTTTTAGTATAACTTCTGTACAGTCTCCAATGTTATCAAAAACTCATGTTAAATTAATCTTTTTTGGCTTTTTCTATTGATTTTTATTGAGCTCTATATTTTTCTCTGCTCCCCTCCTTGCTTCTCCCCTCCCCCCTTCAACCGTCCCCCAAGGTCTCCATGCTCCCAATTTACTCAGGGGATCTTGTCTTTTTCTACTTCCCATGTAGATTAGATTTATGTAAGTCTCTCTTAGTGTCCTCATTGTTGTCTAAGTTCTCTGGGATTGTGGTTTGTAGGCTGGTTTTCTTTGCTTTATGTTTAAAAACTACATATGAGTGAGTACATGTGATAATTGTCTTTCTGTGTCTGGGTTACCTCACTTAAAATAATGCTTTCTAGTTCCATCCATTTTCCTGCAAAAGTCAAAATGTCGTTATTTTTTCTGCTGTGTAGTATTCCATTGTGTAAATGTACCACATTTTCCTTATCCATTTTTTGGTTGAGGGGCATTTAGGTTGTTTCCAGGTTCTGGCTATGACAAACAATGCTGCTATGAACATAGTTGAGCACATGGCCTTGTGGCACGATTGAGCATCCTTTGGATATATACCCAAAACTGGCATTACTGGATCTTGAGGAAGGTTGTTAACTAATTTTCTGAGAAATCACCACATTGACATCCAAAGGGACTGTACCAGCTTGCATTCCCACCAGCAATGCAAAAGTGTTCCCTTTTCTTCACAACCTCTTCAGTATAAGTTGTCATCAGTGTTTTTGATCTTGGCCATTCTTCATTTGGAAAAGCAAAAAACTCAGGATAGCCAAAACAATCTGTACAATAAAAGAACTTCTGGAGGCATCATAATCCCTGACTTCAAGCTCTACTACAGAGCTATAGTACTGAAAACAGCTGGTATTGGCATAAGAACAGACAAGAGAACCAATGGAACAGATAGAAGACCTGGATATTAATCCACTCCTTTGAGCACCTGATTTTTGACAAAGAAGCAAAAAAATATCTAATGGAAAAAAGAAAGCATATTTAACAAGTGGTGCTGGCATAACTGGATATCAACACATAGAAGAATGAAAATAGACCCATCTCTATCACCATGCACAAAACTCAAGTCCAAATGGAGCAAAGACCTAAACATAAAGCAAGCCACAGTGAAACTCATAGAAGAGAAAGTGGGAAGTATACTTGAATGCATTGGCACAGGAGACCACTTCCTAAATATAACCCCAGCAGCACAGACACTGAGAGAAACAATTAATAAATGGGACCTCCTGAAACTGAAAAGTTTCTGTAAGCAAAGGACATGGTCAACAAGACAAAATGACAGCCTACAGAATGGGAAAAGATCTTCACTAACCCCACACCAGACAGAGGGCTGATCTCCAAAATATACAAAGAATTCAAGAAATTGGTCATCAAAAGAATAAATAATCCAATAAAAAATGGAGTACAGACCTAAACAGAGAACTCTCAACAGAGGAATCTAAAATGGCTGAAAGACAGTTAAGGAAATGTTCAACATCCTTAGTCATCAGAGAAATGCAAATCAAAACAACTCTGAGATTCCAAATAAATTTATCTTTTTCTCACCTTTTAATCTGTTTTCACAAAAATATTTTTCCTTTAATATCATACTTAGAATAAACACATGGGAAATATTACTCAATTGAAGGCCTTCATAATGATATTAATATATTTAATATAGTATGACTATTAATATATCTTATACATATTTATTTATAAATATATAAATGAAATAAAAGAATAAAATCCTCACTCAGTAATACTTAGAAATGAATGATTTATAATATTTTCCTATATGACTAGGTCATTAATTTGCTTCTTGCTCTAAGAGGCTACATAAGTTTTTGCGTTTGGCAACCTACTAAAAAAATACAAGTCTCATAAGACCAAAATAGAGGCACTGAAAATTGAAGAGTGTAATTGGAAATATCAAAATCTCTTCACATTTGGACCACCTCTGAGATTAAATTGGTAAGGATTAAATAGTCTAGATGATACTTAGCAAGAATCCCTAGCAATATATTTAATATCACTTCTCAAATGCACTACTTTTCCAGATTTATTCTCTATTTTCTTTGGCTCTTAGTAGTCAGTGACCCCACTCATTACTGGAAAATACTAGAAAGCAATTAACTATGGAAATCAAAAGCTGTGTGCCCATAGAGCATAACCTTTGCACTGCAAGAAAGAAATGTGTCTTTTCATTAATTCCTATTGCAAAGAAGACAATGATTACAGTCACTTCAAGAAAAAGGGATAAATCAATGTATAAGCATTTTGCTACTTCGAGGCACATTGGCAAGGATGCTTTTATCTTTTGTCATGTTGCTCTTAGCTTAAAGCATTCTGCATCTTCCCACAGAAATTTTGACAGCTGATATTCTCTTCTTCTACTTCAACTGCTAATTGCATATTTACAGTCCTTCAATCAAGAGGAAAAGAGGAAAAGATTAGAAACATTTTCTATCTGTCAACAAAACTATGTACTATAATGAAACATCTACTCATTAAATATAGAGAACTTCATGGCATCAATAATAAGTGCTATAAAGGGCACAAAGGTATTATTAATTCTGAAGGAATGTAGGGCCTGGAAAAACAATAAGTCATTTTGACAGCTGCTATGAAGACTATTACCAAATGTTATGTTTACTTGACTAGACTCAATTTATAAAACAAGACCCACAAAAAATCTGCAGTATAATCAGTTGAGATGTGCGATTATAAATAACTACTGACGGACTAAGCTTGGCTTCCCTTCTTAATGACTGAATTAGAGCTGCATTTTAAAAGAGGACTGAGGTAATTACTAGTGTGGGCAGTTTGTGTTCATTTTTAAAATAACCTTAAAGCAATGGAATAAAATTGTAAAATAGATTTAATGAAAACATAAATGTTTCCTTTTCAAAGTTGAATTAAGCTAAAGAGGCAAGTCTATTTAAATATAGTATGTGATTACCTTTTTAGAAAGCATTCACAAAGGTATTTGTTTAAAGTACAAATTAAGGAACAATAGCAGTTCCAAATCCCTGACCATAATCATTTATTAAATTCCTCTGTATGTCTCATATAAATTCAATTCACGGCCTTTAAAAATAATAGTTTATATTTGATTGGGTGTTTAGTTTTAAAGAGAAACATTTAAAGTATTGATTATGTAAATAATTTGAGTATTTAGAAAGTGAACTGGACTGCCATGGGAAAAGTCGTGTTATTTTTTTATTTTTATGCTTAGATTTAACAAATTTACACAGAATGTAGCTTTCAGTAACATGTTTATGTAGTAATAGTGAGTCAAACTTGTTAATGAACCAAAATTGCTCTGAAAATAAAAGCTTGATTTGTGGTCTTATCTCTTGTAATATTTACATGCATTGTCTTTATGTGTGTGGATGCAAGTACGTGTCTCTGTGCATATGTGGCTTAGTTTGTGAATGATATTATCACAAATGAGAGGGAGACATCCAGACAGTAGTCTGGAAGGAGAGTGGAAGAGCTGAATTTTCTTCCTGCAATATCTGATCTAAACAAATGCACAGATGCACATAGAGGCAGAACTAAAGACAGGAGAACAAGTTAAAAGCCTATGTTCAACATCTAAATCAAACTAAAGACCAGGATTCACAATCATCTGAACTCAAAGGGTAAAGAATTATCAGCAGCATCCAGCGGACCCATTGGGTGTGATGTGGGTGCAGAGAACAGCAGAAACTATAATCTAACACGCTGTTTATCTGAGAGCAGCGGAACACTGGGGACAAACAACGTTCACAGGGTGTTGCAGGCCCAACACTGAACATCAGAAATAGAAACAGGTTTTGCCCACACTGTTGTTGGAAAGTTTGAAACACTTGCTTGGGTTTCAATTAGTACAGAGCAGCCCAGAAGTGAAGCCTGGGCAGCAGCGCGCCAGTGCTCCTTTGTAAGCGTGGACACAGGCAGAGAGACACCTCCCAGTGCAGCCCGATTAATGAGAGGAAGGGAAATAGAGAAGAAGAGGAAGCGTTGTCACAAAAGCAGGGAAAGGGAACAGCGCTAAGAAACCCCCCAGAAGCAATCAGCTATGTGTTTCTGATGTACAATCCAGGGTGCCTAACTGTTAATAAGTGAGTTTTACACACAAAAAAAACCTCTCATATTCATGAAACCTCTAACTTTTTGAGTGTAAATTAATATGGTGACTTCCTTCCAAAAAGTACGGTTTAAAAGGAGGAGAAGCAAGCAGTCTCTGCAGTGGAAGAACATGTCCACTGACTTAGCCAGAAGACCAAGCTCAACCTTCCTGTGGTCAGTCATGATGACAAAATGTACCCTTGGCATGATGAAATGAGAAAGAATGCTTACTTCTCTGATCTTTCTATCAGCCAGAATGAAAAGAATACAAGAAAAATCCTGATTAATAGAATTGCTGCTAACATTAGTCGTGCAAATCTCAAAACTGTCAAAGCCAAGAAAGATTGAAACAACACAGTGAAGCAGCATTTGAGAAGGCAAAACAGCTATGTACAGTAGGGTGTCTTGGGAGGATGATGAGCAATGAAAGGATAGCAGGTACTAATTAAAGTGATATAAATTAAAGTTATTTACGTATAATACATTAATATAGGTTCTCTACATATGACCAGTACACTCCCATATACCATAGACCTCCATAGACAAGTCATACTAGCATAAAATGTTAAACAGGACATAATGACTAAAATGCACATAGAAATTCACTGTGCTCATGTCACAAGGTTTCTGTCAAACTAATTATATTTTAAAATAAAACACTTGTCTCTTAAGAATATCTCTAAACCAAACTGCCTTGAGAAAGTCCACAAAAACTAAATTCACATTTTGCTAATAGATGAAAATTAGCACAAGACAAAATAATAAGGACCAGAATCCGTTCCTCCATGTCTACAGGAAAACTAGATAGAAAGTGAAAAGGTGACTAGTGACATACTTCTGACAAACAAAAAGAAAAGGGAAACTGTATAGTATGAAAGAAAATATGAGCTGGAACTGAAAATCAGCTGAGGAAAAACATGAAAGAGAACTGAGCAAATAAGAAAAGAATATCTTAACAGAAATTAAAACTAGACTTATAGGTATAATCCTACAAATAATTGGTAACATCAGAAAAGAAAGAGACGTGAAAAGATAACCTTTTAAAATCAGGGAAAAGAAGGTAGAAAAACAGAGGAGGGAATGTGACAAGAGTAAAAAGTCAAAACCATAGCTAATTGAAGACAATGGAAAAGAAAAACAACCAAACTGTCAGCATTGGAAGTCTAATTGAAGCAAATTTTCCTAACACCGAACAATAAAAATGAGCCACATGGTGCACTAGCATGGTACCTACCTAAAAACACTGAGACAGCAAGAGGGATGAACACTGAGGCAGATTCCACGAACTTATATGCAGGTACAGGAAAATCTTCAGATTGTCAATAGAACTACTGACTAAAAAACTTGGCCAGGTATAGTGACAGATGCCTCTGACCACGGCTCTCAAAGACAGAGACAAGATGAAAGGAAGGAGAGAAGGAGGGGAGGGAGGGAAGGAGGAAAGAGAAAGGAAGGGAGAGAGGAAAATAATGTATAACATGTACTATTTATAATACATATATTATAAATTATATGTTGCAAAATAGTATATAATATGTAATTGAAATTAACTAAATCTGTAATTGAAACACATACTTAGGTCTTGTATATTTTAGTGTTATAGTTTATTGCATAATAAATTGCAATACTCTCCGTAGTGAAAAGGAACAGAAGGTGGGAAAGGTTAAAGAACTTGGGTAAGCTTTTAAAGTCCATTTCATGGGACTGCTGTGGATTAAATAATACATAAAAACATTTAAAGAAGTGTCTTGTACCTAGTAAAGACCCAATAGCTGTTACCTTTAAGCATAACAAACAAAATATTTAAAGAACTTGGGTAAAGAACACCAACAAAGAAGAAATCTGGATAAAGAATTTAGGAAAAATCTTGGCATTCCATACTGTCCATTTTTAGGTGAGAAAATCTCACAGGCACTAAGATAAACAAATTGAAGCTCTAGAAACTAAAACTCTTCTCCATGGCAAAGGACACCATCATTCAGATAAATCGGCAGCCTGCAGAACAGGGAAAGGTTTTTACTAACTTCACATCCAATAGAGGACTAATACTCAAGATATATAAAGAACTCAAGAAACGAAATATTATAAAAACAAATAACCCAATTTATAAAATGGGAAACATAGCTAAACTGAGAATTCTCAATAGAAGAAAGTAAGACGGCTAGGAAACATTTAAACGTTCAGCATCCTTAGTCATCAGGAAACTGTATAGCAAGAACAATAAAAACCCAGATATAGATATGTGGGTTCAAGCTGAAGATCAGAAAAGCAAAATGGGCAGCTACTGGCTCTTACCTGTACCTCAGACCAAAATGGGCAATCCTTCCTAATTTCTCTGGGTTTGAAGATTGTAGTCTGGTTATCATTTGCTTTATATCTAATATCTGCTTATGAGTGAGTACACACCATATTTGTCTTTCTGGGTCTGGGTTATCTCACTCAGGGTGATTTCTTCTAGTTCCATCCATTTGCATACAAATTTCAAGACGTCATTGTTTTTCCGCAGAGTAATACTCCCTATGAAGATGTACTACAAACGTACATCCATTCTTTGGTTGAGAGACATGTAGGTTGTTTCCAGGTTCTGACTGTTATGAACATATTTGAGCAGGCGTCCTTGTAGTGTGATTGGACATGCTGGGTCTTGAGGGAGATTGATTCCCATTTTTCTGAGAAATCATCATATTGATTTCCAAAGTGGCTGTACAAGTTAGGACTCCCACCAGCAATGGAGGAGTGTTCCCCTTACTCCATATCCTCTCCAACATAGGCTATCATTAGCATTTTTGATCTTGGCCGTTCTGACAGGTGTATGATAGCAACTCAGAGTCATTTTGATTTGCATTTCACTGATAACTAAGGATTTTAAACAATTCTTTAAGATTATATCAGCTATTTGAGATTCTTCTGTTGAGAAATCTCTGTTTAGATCTCTACCCTATTTTTTAATAGGATTATTTGGTATTTTGATGTCTAGTTTCTTGAGTTCTTTAAATATTTTGTATATAAGTCCTCTGTCAGATATGGAGTTGGTAAAAAACATTCCTATTCTATAGGCTGCGATTTTGTCTTATTGACAGTATCCTTTGCTTTTCAGTTTTGGGAGATCCAATTTATTACTTTTAAATCTCAGTGTCTGTGCTGCTGGTGTTAGGTTCAGGAAATAATCTCCTGTTCAAATGTGTTCAAGGCTACTTCACACTTTTCTATCAGTTTCAGTGTAGCAGAATTTATGTTGAGGTCTTTGCTCCACTTGAACTTGAGTTTTGTGTGGGGCAATAGATATGGATCTATTTGCATTCTTCTGCCTACCATCACCCAGTTATGCCAGCACAATTTGTTGAAGATGCTTTCTTTTTTTCAATTGTATAATTTTGGCTTCTTTGTAGTTTTCTTTCCTTTTTACCCTTTTGTATATATTGCAGCTTCCTGTTTAGTGTTTTTATGAGATTCTGGAGTGTGCAAACAAATGGGTTTCAGATTCTTGTGCTTTTTCTAGGTCTCTTATTTCCGTTTATTTATTTTGTCCTATTCCAATTTATTAGTTTCTGTTTTTTCATATAACATATTATATTGTACTGTAATCCCTTTGAAATCTGTTTTCTAATGAGAGACAAAAACAGGTGGATCCAGATGGGAAGGGAGGTGTGAAGAACCTGGAGGACTAATGGGAAGATAAATCAGAATCAGGGTATATTGTGTAAGAAAAGCAAAACAAAATTTAAAAAAAAGCTCAAAAGAAATGAAAGTGTGCCAATGGGGGCACTCTTTCTCCTATGATCTCTTTCTTTAGAATAAACTGGAAACAAGCTTCAGAAACTGAATGACTAAAAGAAACACTGACAAAAGATTGTGATAGCAACTAAATATGTAGCTCCCGGGGGTTCAGAACATGCCAACCCAAGTACAATGATACACCAGAACATGCGATCTTAAAATAAGCCTCATTAGTGTAAAAATTATTTTGATCTGATTATTGAAAAAAAGAACACTGAAACCAGGGGAGAGACACTATTTTACATCTATTAAAAAAAGCCACTACTGGGAAAAGAAATGACCAGATCAGGACACGTGCACGCTGCTACTGAGGATGGACTCCAGGGTCTCGCTTTATGCTGGGTGATAAGCACTGAGCCCCTTCCTGGACAAGACTCTTAGCTGATGACAAAGGCACTGAGTTGAGTCACAGCAGGATTAGTCTATCATAACAGCGTCTCTCCCCACAGACTTCCTTCAAAAGAACAATATTTAAGCCTAATATCAAACCATTTTTCAACTCTAAAGATTTACTCATTTCTCCCATGCATACAAAAGGCTACAAATTGTTGAAGTTGTATTTTCTCCTGCTAATCTATCTTTGCTACAGAGAGTCATAGCTAAGACTTCATGAAGAATGACAGGAAAAATCATTTTTACTCTCAGTGGTCCCTTGTAGACTGAAGTATAAATGAGTTTGAAAAATGGAGCACACTGTGGATAATGAACCCATGGTTATGGAATCTCCCCCTGGAGTTCCCTTGTTCCCCAGTCCTTGGTTATTCCATCAAAAGAATTCAGAGAGCACACACAACACATTCTGGAAGACAGACTGTAAGGTTCTCGCATCTTTATCCTTCAGCAGATACATGGCATCTCCTTGACTCTGTTTACTCTCACTACATATCTCTGTTCAGAATTCCCTCCTGGCTATATTCTGCCTTGCCATAAACCAAAATAGCTCTTTGTTAACCAATGGCAATAAAGCATATTCATAGCATACAGAGGGGAATCCTACATTACTTGGTCCCCAGTGGTGGAAGTATTTGGGAGGTATGGGCTTGTTGGAGGATGTATGTCACTGGGGGCAGGCTTTAGGGTTTCAAAATACTCCTGCAAGCCTCTATCTTTCTTTGCCTCATGCTTTTGGTTCAAAACGTGAGCTCTCAGCTACTGTTTCAGCACCATTCCTACCTGCCTACTGCCAGGCTCTCTGTTCTGATGGTTAGGAATTCCAGCCCTCTGAGATGGTAAACCCCAAATAAACTCTTTTTTTCTAAAGTTTAGCTTGGTCATGGTGTCTTATCACAGAAGGAAAAGGAACTATGGCACAGTATCCAAAAATGTAACAGTAAAGTTGCAATACCACCAAGTACTATTCTCAAAGAATTAGTGGATATTGTTATTATATAGCAGTTACTATAGCTTCTTGAAATAGAGATCTGGGTCACCAAACAGAGGCTGTACATTTGTCATACAACAAAAGCCAACATATTGGGACCACAGTATAGAAAGGTAATCTTTCTCAGTGAGGCTGATGTGAAAGAGACAAAATAAAGCTCTCCTCTCCCTTCATATTAGGGCGGATGTATATGAGTTTACACAAAGAAATAAGAAGCACATAGTTTGTGACTAGTGGAAAACTTTTGGAGCTCCTTCGCCTGTGCATTATAGTCATCAGTACTCTACAGAAAATAGGTTTCTTTTGGTGGAGATGGAGCAATGGTCAGTATCTATGCAGAGGATTTTGAGCATGTGACATTGGCAATTCATCAACTAGGTGAGCTAGCTTCTGCACATGTCCCAAACACTTTCTGAGTGTATTCTGAAACATTTCCTTGGAAAATAATTTAAACCCTTCATGGAATGTGTATTTGTGTCTAGTCCTCATCTTGCTTCACCTATCAAGAAATCAAAACACATACAACACCACAAAACTCTTGCTAGTGAAATGAATGCAAATGTGATCAACTCGAGACTAATGTGACGATTTGTACAAAAGTGGTCAAGTCTCTTTTTGAGGTCCCTGAACTACTTGGAATTTAGTTTTGTAAAAGGCAAAGATCTAAGTTCATCCTTCTACACAGAAGAATTAACTCTGAATTGTAGGCAAAGGAAAGGGATTTCTGAACAAAAGCCTGGCAGTACAGGCATTAAGCAGCAGTTGATTAATGGGGTCACAGAAAACTAAAAAGGACAACATCATTTAAATAAAGAGGCAGCCTACAGAATGAAAAAAGTATACCTATAAACTATGTATCTGACAGAGGGTTAGTGTATAGAATATGCAAAGAACTAAAAACCCAGTTAAAAGTTGGAGAATGGTATTAAACAGAGTTCTGAAAAGAGGAAATGTAAAAGGTTGAGAAAAATTTAAGTTTAATATTTTTAGCCTTTGGGGAAATGCAAATCAAAACAACTTGTTCATCTTCAACAATGTTCATTGCCACTTTCTTCTCAGTAGTCAGGAAAGAGAAACACCTAGATATCCATCAACTGATAAGTGAATAAACATATAATTCTACATTTACAAAAATGAGTATTATTTAGTTCTTCAGAAAAACAAAATTATGAAATACATAATTAATTAGGGGGAGGTGGGTGTTCCACACCCAGAGAGACAAATTTCTCATGTGTAGTTGCTACATTTAATTTTTGTATATGTTGATTTCATTTGGAACACTCATAGATGTCAAGAAACTATGATGGGACCTGGTGGGGTGGGGTACTTTCAAGAGAAAAGAGAAAGGATGCAGCGATGTAACAGAAAGGGAAAAACAGAACAGCTAGAACAAAATGCTGCTGGAGAAGGGAGAACAGGGTTGTGGAGAGAGTACAGAAAGGAATAAAACCTTTGAAAGTGATGTATAGAAACCTACTACTGTAGATCCCTCCTAAAGGACGTGTGTGTGTGTGTGTGTGTGTGTGTGTGTGTGTGTGTGTGTGTGTGTGTCTAATTTAAATGAAGTTACTCTATAACGGAGGGCAATGCCCCTTCTTGAGAACACTAGCTAACGATGAATAAGCCTAGTACCAGAAAAGGGTTAACTCTTCTGGAGTTGTCATTGCCTTTGATCTAGGTGACCCTCCAGAACCTGATAGTAAGGCTCTTGCCAGAGATACCATAAGCATGAGTTATGATAGAGTGAACCAAGACCACATAACACAACCTTCTAGATCTGACTAGCTCATGAAAAGGTAACTCTTTCTCTTTCTTTGCAACTTGGAACCTGGAAAAAGTAAGCAAACTGAAGACTTAAAAGCAAATAACAGCATACACAGTGTGAGTTACTTGTGCTGTGATGAAACACCATGACCAGAGCAAGCTGGGGAGGTGAGGGGTTTGGATGACACTTCCACATCACTGTCTATTACTGAAAGAGGTTGGGACAGGAACTCAAACAGGGCAGGAACCTGGAGAAAGGAATTGATGCAGAGGCCACAGCGGAGTGCTGCTTACTGGCTGACTCCTCCTGGCTTGCTCAACTTGCCTTTTTTAAAAATGTTGAAGATATGCAGAATTTATTTCAGAGCATGATGAGGCGCCCTGCGTGAATGAGAGTGGGAAATGATCGAACAGACCATTGCAAGGCAGGAGCAGATTGTGGCTACAGAGCTTTTTGTGTGTTGGTTTTATACTACTTCCAATACCCTGGGGGACATGTTCCTGTCCATGTGACAGATTAATCTGTTTTAATTGTCTTATAAGGGTTAGGGCTCCTTGAACAAGCTTTAGATAGTTGTCAACTAATGACCTTCAGAAAATGGAAACTAAAATTAGGATATATTGTATGGGAAAATATTATGTTTTCAATAAAAAGAGAAAAAGTGAGAAAAATATCACCAGACTCAAAGGCCACTAGCACTATAATTCCCCTTCATAATAATTTCTAACACTGAGGACTGGAACCATGGGCTTCTATTAACTGATCATATTTTTAGAAGTCAACGGAAACATGACATTGAGCCTGTTTTCTTAAAGAACCCAGGACCAGTGGCCCCATCAACAATGGGCTGAGCCATTCCCCATCAATCACTATTTAAGAAAATGCCTTACAAGCCTGCCGACAACCCAATATTCTATATGGCACTTTCTTAATTAAGTTTCCCTTCTCACCGGGCGGTGGTGGCACACGCCTTGAATCCTAGCAATAGGGCAGCCGAGGCGGGTGAATCTCTGGGCATTCAAGGCCAGCCTGGTCTACAAGAGCTAGTTCCATGTCAGGATCCAAGGCTACAGAGAAACCTCAAAAAAATCCAATAAAAAAAGAAAAGAAAAGTTTCCCTCTTCTCAGATGACTTTAGCTTGTGTCACGCTCACTTAAAACTATGCGGCACAGACAGGAAGAATGGCATAAAAGTTCAAATCCAAACCCACTTAACACTGAGCTCCTGTGGTGTTGTTCTATCCCTTCCCTTCCCGAACTCAGCGCCAGATGGAATGTTGGAAGCAGTCACAGGCAGCAGTGCCAAGAGAATCTTTTTCTGGCCAGAAGACAATGGTGAAGGGGAGGCCTGCAGAAGAGTGCATAGGCAGTCCTCGTTCCTTCCCTTCTTTTTCTCTCTCCCTTTCTGTAATAGCATTTCAGTTGTCTTTTAATAAATAAAGAGTGCTCGAAGATCTGAGAGTAAAACAGTCCTGCTGCTCAGCCTTACAGACCAGGTTATGGTAACACACACCCTTAATGTCAGTAACTACAATGACATGTACCTTTAATCCCAGTAGACACACTAGTTGCCATAAAAACTGAACAGAACATGCCTTTAATGATGGTGGTGCACGCCTTTAATCCCAGCCCTAGAGAAGAATATAGAACGGGGAGAGACAGCTGTCAAAGCACAGTCTCCTTCTGAGATTCCGGGAGGCAGGATCGCCATTTCAGACTGAGGTCAAGGTAAGAGCCAGTGGCTGGCTGTTGTGCTTTTCAGATGTTCAGGTTGAACCCCGATTTCTGACCCTGGGTTTTTATTAATTGTGCTACACCATTCCTATCTCTCTGCAAACTCCATCAGAAGGCCAGACTCACCTGAAGGGGGCAGAGGCAGTGAAAGCCTTCCTGGGGCAGCTATCGCTTTTAGAAGACAGGAACCTAGAGAGCCTCAGTTGTGAGAAGAGCAGAGCAGTAGAGATGAGGCCCAGGTTCCATTTGGACACAGGAGACACTGAACTAAGAGCTCACAGGCTTGGAAACCTGGCTGGCGTCAGAATCAAAGCTCGTAGTTGACTGGATTGGTTGCACACAAACAAGAACACAACCATTCTTGCCATGATTCTAACAGAACCTTGACTCTGTAATATATTTAAGATAACCAGGCTGGACTGCCGATCCATTTACCAACAAAGAGCCAGTGAGAGGTCAGCAACTTTTCATGGAGAAATTAATACACAGATCGTAAGTTGGCCTCAGATACCAGAGTTGTTATAGGAGACCTCAGCTATTGTGTTCATGTCCCATGAACACAGGTGTTGCTGAGGAGACCCCAGAAAACTTTATGTCAGGACCCACAGGAAGAGTTGCAAGGAGGCCTCGGAATGCTCAGATTATGGAGTGGCACCAACACAAAGAGTAAAGTAGACTTCAAGAGCCTGTCCTTCCTTAAGAACAGAAAATCAAGCAGAATCAGAAACAACCTCCTCAGAATCAGGCACCAGTTCAAAGACGACAGCAAGGAAGAGAAGGTTAAATCCAGAAACTGGCAACCCCACATGGGTGGGAACGCTTTGTGTCAATTGATTGCTCTTGTCCCACTTGCTCCCTAGGCCTGCAGTGGTCCTGAAACTGCAGCCTACAGATCTCCGGTATCAGTGATGATTCTAGAAGATGATTCTAGATTATATGTGAAGATTATGCCTTATCATGTGAGTTTTCACCTCTATAGTGACTGTGTGACAGACAGCCATGGCAGAAAATCATGGATACTCCTTTACTGCATTCTAAGGTGCACAATCCTTAGCTGATTCACAAAAGATGATACTGGGGGCATACAATAACCCAAATCCTGTAGGGAAAAGCAGAGAGAAACTAGTTTGGGGAAGAAGGTACTCCTGAACGCAGAATAACTTAGAAAATAAGGTGCCTGTCATACAGAAAATGCTCAGAGAAGAGAGGAAAAAAAAATCTAACTTATTATCTCGGGTAGAATTCTTCACTCAATGTGAGAAGGAACATGAAAGTTAATTCAAATTTACAAGCAGCCTACAACTGTACCAACAAAAGGGACAATCTTCAAAACCCCCAAATAAGCTTCTCTCTCTTCTCTATCTATCTATCTATCTATCTATCTATCTATCTATCTATCTATCTATCTATCTCACTCTCTCTGTGTATTTCTATGTCTATCACCCTCTAAAATTATATTCAGACTTACATTCATATATGGCAAGGAGTAGCGAAATTAACATTTTTTAGTCAGTTGGGTATCTCTGTGATTGTCTCAATCTGTTGGAAAAAGAAATTTCTGAAGAGGGTCAGAGTTATACTGATGTGTAGGTATAGGATAAATATTTAAAATACAGTTAAACATTATACAAGGTTAGGAAAATACCATTAATAAGTTCCCCTCTAGGGTCTACAACCTCTGTAGCCATAGGTAGTTGGTCAGCTTTATAGTACAAGGTATGAAATCCCTCCCATTGAGCAGTCCTTAAACTCAATTAGACAACTGTTGTTACCCAAAGCTAAAAGTGCCACTATTGCACTATTAGGATATCTTTGTAGGGTAGTCATTGTTGTGGCTCATAGATTTTACAGCTGGATAGGTCTACCAATTTCTCCTCTTCCTTGGAAGCTTGCATAACACCTCCAATATTATAACACAGAATGTTACCTTCAAGTTCTGGGAGACAAGGTCAATAACAACATCTTACATTGGGTTGGGAGTCTCTTGGGTTCCATCGAGCAACAACTCAAAGGCAGGTGTTGCTAAATTTCCTTCCATGGTAGAGACATAAACATCTACATCATTTTCTAAGGAACCAAAGGCAAGCCAAGTTCTAGCCCAACAATTTCAACCAGGGGAAGCAATGAGTTTATGACACTTACAGAGCTATGAGTGAAGGGCAAGGAGCAGGGATATGACTGACTTTGAAACAGCCCTACGGGAAGGTCTGCATTCAACAGACATGATGGCTTCCCCATTGCTATACAGAACGAACCCCTGCCCTCATCATTTTTACCTATATTATCTGAACTCTCCCCAAGAGAGTGCAATTAGGGCAAATTTACATACAACTGATTGCGATGGGTGGCTGGACACTTAGGTGAGCGTTCCATTACTTTGCCATCTCTATTCTTCTAGAAGGGAAGGTAACAGTCAGCAGCCCCATCTACGATGTTCTTTTGTGAGCAAGCAGGACTAACAGAACTCCTGAAGATGAAAACAGTTTGGCTTTGAGGATAGCCCTAGAGTGCAGGAGGCTTCCCACAACTGGCAATGGTGTTTTGTTAGATAGTCTGCGTTCCTTAAAAGGAGCATTATTGCCCAATATGGCATAACTATACACATGGATATATTACATATCAAATTTAATATATATTAAAGTAAGCCTATACAATGTTTTATTCCCCTATGGATTTTTTCAAACACTGGCAGTGCTAGCTCTTTTTCCCTCTCCCTCTATGGTATTCTCCCTAGTCCTCCCAAGTTATGCCCCTTCTCCTAATCGTCTCTTCATAGCATCTGTGTCCCTGCTATCTCCCTCTCTAGAACTCCTTTTCCCCTTTACCCCATGGCATCTTTCCTGACTTCTGCAATTATTCTGGGCTATATACTCAGATCTAAAGATTCAGATATAGGATCCACAAATAGAATAGAACATATGATATTTATCTTTCTGGATCTGGGTTATCTCACTTTGTATGTTTTACAGTTCTGAACAATTTTCTGCAAACTTCATGATTTCAGTTCTTTTTTAACAACTGAATAAAATTCTATTGTGAATATGCACAAAATTTGCATTATCCATCCTTCAGTTGAGGGACATTTAAGTT
The DNA here is from genome assembly GCA_004026605.1 of Ondatra zibethicus. NCBI lineage: Eukaryota > Metazoa > Chordata > Mammalia > Rodentia > Cricetidae > Ondatra > Ondatra zibethicus. Next base: position 63,951 of record PVIU01008498.1, read on the forward strand.
GTTTCCATTTCCAGAGAGATACAAACGGCCAAAATACAGATAAGAAGGGAGCCAGCCTCAATAGATAAGGCTACAATGTAATCTTTACAACTGAGGAAAGTGGGGAAATCATGAATAATGGAGTGAAAAGATTATAAGACCCAGAGGACCAAGACACCTGCCACTACATAGTTTCTTCTAGACATGCTATGGGTGTTACACCCATGAAATCTCGGCAATATGATTACCTAAGTGCAATGTGCATAAGAACAATGCCAACTAACATTCCAATGTAGATGTGGAAATTTCACAAAGTTCCACCCCAAGATAAATGGCTATAGATTCTGTAGTATAGACACCAATGGCTGCTGAGAGTGGGAGAGACCAGTCTTCTTTAGGGATGAGCCATTATTAGGTTATCCAATCCTGTGTGGTCAGTCCTGAATACATATACTTGTGATCAACACTTAATGGCCTTAATAGCTTATATAGATGTATTATGTATATGCATATTGTGAGAGAAAGAATGTATGTGGTAGTGTGTATGTGTGTAAAAGTGGTAATTAAGAAAAAGTCATGAATTTGAGAGGGAGTAGGGGGCATGCAGGAGTTGAAGGAGAAGGGATATAGAAATGATGTAAATACTCATGTATGAAATTCTAAATGAAAATCAAAATTTTCAATTAAAAATGTTTTTGAAAAATATTCCAACAAACACATGCTTGTGTGCTTGTGCACACACACACACACACACACACACACACACACAGAGAGAGAGAGAGAGAGAGAGTAACAGCTGTGATTCCAGTTTTAAAAATAAATGAAACAAACTCTAAGTGATGCTTAAGGATCTGGTCACTACATTTTAACATGGAAAATGCCCAGGTATCACCAAAGAATCATAAGATATACAAGAATATATGGTTCTTTTACAGAAAAGATGAGCAAATATTGTTCCCAAGGAAGTACATACTTAGTAGACAAAGATTTTAAGGCAATGTTTTAAATATGTTCAAAGAGGTAAAAGAGAAAGAGTGGATAAGCAGCTAAGGAATTCAGAGCACAGTGCACGTGCAAACAGAAATTAGCAATAAAGCACAGAGTAGTTAGTATATGGTGACCACAGGATTATAAGGTTAGAAAAGGTGTAAAAACCTGAAACCAAAACTCACTAGAGCACATCAGTAGTGGGTTTGAAGAGATAGAAAAAGAATCAGCAAATTAAAGGAAGGTCAACTGGGATCACTCCAGATAAGGGACACAAAGGAGATGGACACAACCTCAGGACCAAGTTGGCATCATGACAGGAAACAGCACACACACCACTGCTCAAGAGATTCTGGGAGCACTAGAGAAAGGGAAGAGGTCAGAGGAACAGTTGAAGAAATAATGCTCTCTGAGACCAAATTCAATAAAAAAATATATACCTGATGGTCCATGTTCAACAAGTGTAAAGGATAAACACAAGCATAATTGTTTTGTTATATATTTAGTGAGTAATGTTTTTGTAATTTTGTATCCAGATCTTTCTGCTGTGATCTTTAGAGTATTGCACCTAGAATGATAAAGAGATGGTCATCCGTTCCTGAATTAAAATGTCTGAGAATGTTGAATAAACTCACATATTCTATCCACTAAAATGCATAATTTTTCATAGAATTGCTTAGTTTGAAAACTCGAATATTTTGACCAAATAGACACTGATTTTATCAACTTTTGAGCACTTGAATTGGCTATATTCTAGAGTTTAATTTACCTGCAGCAAAGGCAGAAAAGTCCAAACAATGACTTTTCTCAAATGAGTATACCATGAACTTCTGTTACCAGTAATGGAGGAAAAGATGAAAGTATTCTAAACACAGTGTTCAGATTAAGCACAGTTATCACACTGTTTCACCAACCATAGCATAATCAGCAGGGTGATGTATGCTTCATTTAAGACTGGTGTGTGTGTGTGTGTGTGTGTGTGTGTGTGTGTGTGTGTGTGTGTGTGTGTGTGTGTACATTCACAGAACTATAGTTGGTTAGGTTGTGAAAGATTTTAGAAACTTAGTATGTAGAGCATTTCAAGAATGTTTAATTTAAAACTAAAATTGGGGCTGGAGAGCTGACTCAGTGCTTAAGGGCAGTAACTGCTTCTTCAGAGGACCCAAGTTTGTTTCCCAGAATTCACAGCACTGCTCACTACTGTCTGTCACTCCATCCCAGGGCATCCAGTGCCCTCTGCTGCTCTCTCTACAGAGTAAACAGACATATATGATGGCAAAACTCCTATACACATAAAATGAATATTAATTATTTTTAAAGTATTTTTTAAATTAAGGAATTAAATTAAAGAAATTGTTAATAATTTCAATATTCCTACAGTTAAGTTTAAAAACACCATTTGTTTTCTCTGTTTAATGATGGTTGTAAATTTCTAGAGCAGTTGGGTTACAGTGAAATAAATTGCAGCCATAACAACTAGAGCTGTGTGAGTCAAGAGAAGAAAGGAGCCCCTGTCTTTACGGAGAGTCAAGCAGCGACTGACTCACTCCTCCGTTAGATGCATACAGTACGCTGCACACAGTGAGGCTTGATGGGAGGTGAAATCTTCATTGAACTTGCCTCATCTAGAAGTACTGTAGTTTTTCGAGAATTCTTGACCAAAATTAAGTTACTGAGAACACACACTGAAATTTTTATCAAATACCTTGCTCTCATCTCTCTATCTATCTATCTATCTATCTATCTATCATCTATCTATCTATCTGTGTGTCTGTCTGTGAATATGTCTGTCTATCTATCTGTTTATCTGTCTGTCTGTCTATCTATCTATCTATCTATCTATCTATCTATCTATCTATCTATCTGTGTGTGTATCTATGTGTGTGAGAGAAAGAGAGAGAGAGCGAGACAGAGAGACAAAGAAAGAAAGAGTACCTAGGACTATATTTTTGGAATAGGGGAAAAAAGCCATCCTTCTTAGCAGGCTTTTATATAAACTCAATAACTTATGTGGGTTTTTCTAAGATTCCTTTTTATTTTAGCATTCTAAGTATAATAACCAACTGGAAATATAATAACTAACTTGAAATATTATAGGCCAGATCTCACCATCTACCTCCTTTTTTGACTTTCTAAAATTAATCTGAAATACTGGATAAAGTTCAAATCTTATTTCAATCCTAAAGCATAGACTGTATTCATTTGAATTGTGAAAATGTCAGGGATTGATATGAAACATCTAATCATTGTTTTAAAAGGATTGGAAGAAATGTTTCCTTGTGTTCTTGTACATAAAATATTAAAATAAGATGAGCTCTCAAAATAATACTGAGCAGAGGGTTATTAAACATCTTACATATTTGACTTAATAAACATATATGTTTAAATACACATGGACATGTGTGCATGTATAAATACATAGGGATGCATTTTGTCATATAAAAATTTCAGTCTAAAAATATGAAGGAAAGGAAAATTTGCAATTCAAAGAAGACCACACTATGTCAAGAAAATCAAAATTTGTAGGGTTATCTCCCTGGAAAGCAAGGGTAAAAAGGGAAGATAATTGCATTGCAATTCAAGTACAAAGCACAAAACTCTATCGAGAAAATCACAGCCATCGTGTGCATGAATAAAAATGTGCGATTGCTGAGAGACTGTGATTAAAAAAAAAATAAAGTAGCATCAGGCAGAATATTGAAACTGACAGTCCAAACACAGAGGAAAGTTAACTGATTCTTCCACACTCCTAGGAGATGGCACCAAGGTTGAAAATGTGTTCCTTTGGTTACTTTTCCTAGAAAAAGTAGGGAGAGGAAAGATTCGGGGGGAGGGGGATATAACTTAAAGAAAACCATGGAAATAAGCATGGGTCTGGGTCTCTTTTGCCTGAAAGCAATCAAGAGTGGGTTAAGAGGAAACAAGCTTTAGAACAATGTGATGTTTGCTTTCCTTTAATAAAAATTTGCCTTGATAGATCTGTAATGTTGCCATGAACAAATGTTTTGGTTATTTTAATCTAATATAAAAGTTATTTAAAAGAGGATGCCTGGAAAGAAAAGGAAGTGATATGCTTGTATGTGTCTGTATCAGATCATCAGCACCCGACCTACCCGGATGTCAGCTGCTAGAGAAGAGACAGTCTTGATAATGGAATCTGTGTTTTGCAAGTGGATTCATAGGGGCACAGAGTATGTGACACTGTCTTCTCATCCTATGTTTATAGCCACTTGTTGTCAAGTCATGTCATGGGTACTACGTCACCATGCCACTCCTAGGCTGTAATGAGTAGCACAGTGAGAGATGGTAACCACACAGGGATCCATTTTCCTGAGTCGGTGTGTGATCAGGGACTATGTCCTGTCCTTTCTCAGCCTCTCTTATCCTTCTGCAAAAGCTGATGTGTGGACTATATACTGTATCCCATGACGCATGAAATAGTTCTCCAGTTCTTAACAGTGCATAGGAGCCAACCACGAAGGGAATGGGACCCAATATATGTGAAAATGCATTTATGTGTCATATTTCAGACTTAACATCAAAGAATGGGGTGAGAATCTGAGTGAAGTCTGGGAGCCTACATTTCAAGAAACATGTTAGGTTGTTCACTAACACAGCCATGACACCACCAACCGCTCAGAGCGAGGAGCCTTGTGGGAAAATGGAAGAGCAGAGCTTGTGTGGATGGGTCCTCTGGTCCTCAAGCAGCCAGGTTCTTCAGATCCACTATGCCTTCTTTAAAATGTTATCATCCAGTGTCCATCAGAACCAGGCTGTATTTCATTTGGAGCCACTGATCATCTCAGCAGTGGACTAATGTCAATCAGGGATCGATTTGATCTTCATGGTGTGAACAGCTTTATTAGGATGTCTTAATGATACCCCAGAAGCTTAACTTTGGTGGAGGCATTTATCAACCTAATAACTCCTCAGTCCATTTCAACTCTGGTAAAAATGCAGAAACAATTTTTAAAAGTCTTTTACCAACACATTTTCATGAGGAAGTGTTTTCTTCAAACCAGAACTCTTTTTTTTTCGATTCCTAAATTACATGAACAAAAATGTTGCTACTGTTTTAATTAGTAAATTGTTTTTGTTTTGTAAGTATACAAGTAACTATTATTTTGGCCCATAAGACCAACCGTATTTTAAATTCTTTATATTGTCCATTCTCTACACTTGGCCCTTATATACTAATCTCCTCTTCCTTCTTTTCTTTAAAAGTCAAATATGTAACTTCCCAGTTTTCAGTTGGATCAGTGCAAGTATTGCCAATAATTAAAATTTCCAGTTCCATTTTTATGCCCCACAGTAGACAAGTGTCACCAAGTACTTCTCTGTTCCGCTGCCTGGAATGAATGGCACTGCCAATCAAATCGTCTGCGGCTTTCTCTTGTGCAGCACAAACCTCCTTAGTCAGATTCAAACATGCTAGCTATTTTTGAGAAGCTGACCTCTAGAAAGTAAAGGTGTGGGCTCTGTGGCTAACCAAGGAAATGTGCAGCAGGGGCGATAGGTAAGCTGTTCCGTACAGTGGTTGGCGCGTGAGGAAGCCAGTGGGGCCTGGAGGAAGGGGCCCCGGCCTAGACATTTGCTTCTTTCCTGCCATCATGTTAAAATGCCTTGTGTCCGTGGAAAAGCTGCTTAACCACATGGCACCTAAATGTAGGTAAATATGCCAGATCCTAATCTTAAAAGAATGGTCAATAACACCCCACGTGGCATTTCTAAAGTGATCTCTATATATTTAACATTGGAATGAAGAATTTTAAAGAGTATTTAAGTAGGATATCTTGAAATTGTCAAAGGCAAATTCAGTTGCTGTCACCTATGTCAAGCAGGAGCTGGAGAACTTGTGTCCTCCTTTCCTTTGTCTGTCATTCTTGCATCCATTCCTAACTTGTTGCTTGGTGACGACTGCACCATAACTGTAAAAAGTGATAGAGATGCATCTCAGTTATTCTCCACTATTTCTCCTCCATTTGTAACAGACTGCACACATTGAATAAGAGCAGAAGGGTGAAACTGACCATGGTTGTTTAGATCTGTGCGCATTCCGTAGATGGCCAGTTATTGATGCTCCATGTGCATCTGTATGCATTAGGCAATATGCAACTGAGGGTGTAGACTCGGGGTCAGCACCAAGGTCAGGAGACAAGACAGTTTCATCATAAGTATCCCTCCAGGTGTCTTTCAAGGACTACACCCAACTGCTTTCCAACTCTTCCATCTACATCCCCAGGCCTTGGCAAGCATTTGTTTACATTTTCATTGTTTTGTCAAGAATGGTAATGCAAATGAAAATAAAAACTACATGGCTTCAGGATTTGACTTTTCCATTTAGCATAATCACCTGGATATTCACCCCAAGAGTGGAATATATCCATTATAATGTCTGTAGGAATCTCTGCTTGCTTTGTAACTAGATGCTTTGTATTCTGTTTGTTGTTGATTTGCTATTAAAATCTGAGTATTGATATACTTAAGAGAATCTTTCAGAATCAATTTCTTTAATTCAACGAGGCCCAATTTATCAATATTTCCATTTATAGATCATGCATTTTTGGTCAACAAATTTTAAAATGCATATGAATTGAAGGACAAATTGTCTATATTGTCTATTGTCCATCTAAAAACATACTCCAAAAAATCAGCAGCAACAACCAAAACTATTTTACTATGTGAATCAAAAAGACCTTATAATACAAAATTTTTATAAGTTACCAATGAGCAAGTGAAAGTTGAGAAGAAATAGAACACTGCTTTTTTATTATTCAAAAAGTGAATTGTTTGTGGAGACTTTGTATGAAAAATGTCAGAAAATATTAATGAAAGAAATTAGAGAAAATTTGAATTAACATACCATATTCACGGATGTAAAGACCATTTGGCATCAAAAGATGACAAATTGATATAGAATTGTAACACATTACATTTAAAATGACTGAAAGTACCTTACAGATATAGACAACAATGTTCTGTAAGTGAAACACAATGCTTTGGAAAGGGGTAAAACAATTTTGTAAGAAAATATTCAAAGCAATAATTTTCTATTATTAGCATCAATACATAGCCACAGTACTTGGCTCTTCATAAAGTAGCTGGAAGTCTCTATTGCTGAAGACAACACTTATGTATTTCATTGAACATGTAAAGGCTGAGCTAACACCTAACTAGAGCCTTCTCCCCTACTGACTAGGTGTTTAGGTGTTCATGGTTCTGGAAGGTACTCTACTACAAGAGGTGAAAGGCAAACACCAACCAAGCTACCCTGTGATAGACAACAGTGACCTACCTGCAAGATATGCTGGTGCAATATTGACACCAAAGTTGTGTAAGTAACCAACCACTTTTTGATTGGACTTAAGGTCTATTCCATGAGATGCAACCCATACCTAACTCTGACAAAGGGGCCAAGAGAAAAGAAGATAGGTCATAGTTCTAGGGAAAAATATACTGCTATCATTCTGCTAAAGGAACAGAGCAATGAAGTGACTCCTAATGACATTCTGCTATACCTAATGAGCAGTATTTCATTTAGTCATCATCAGAAAAGTTTCTTCTTGTAGTAGATGGGAACTAACACAGCGACTGACAGCTGGACAATGTGCGGAGTGTACCAGACTTCAGAACAGTCTCTAAGAGCTATGTGGAAGAGGATGTGGAAAGATCATAGGAGCCAGAGAGGATGATGGATGGCTCCAAGGAAACAGTATCTTCCAGCCACAACAGACTGACACACACAGGGACTCAGAAATCATGCACATATGAACTTGAACAGGTTCAATACTGATGGGGTCCAATATTAATAGGGGATTGTGAACACAGCTTCTACCCCAATCAAGAAGTTATCTGCAGTTGACAACTGCTTGCAAGAGAAATTAGGTTTGTTTGTTTTTTTTTCCCAATGGAAGAGTCTCACTGGATATATTAGCCAGACTTCAGGGTAGGCCCTATGTCCTGCAGTAGGTGGCCAACACAAAGCAAACTCCAGGTCTAGTTTGTTTTATAGATTTTTTTTTTGTCTCAAAATGCTTTATTTTCACTTTTTTGTTTGTCTTATTGGTCTTTTGTTTGTTTATACATCTTGTTTTCTGTTTTGTGTGCATTGTGTGTGTGTTCTTTTTTATTCATTTGTTGTTTGTTTTTAAAGAGAGATAAGAGGAAAGGGTATGGAGTTGGATGGGTGGGGAGGTGGGGAGATCCCAAGAGGAGTTGATGGAGGGGAAAAGAGTTGCCAGAATATATTGTAAGAACTTTTTCTCAACTAATAAAAAAGAGAGAATATAGTATTGGGGGAAACTAGTGCATAGAACAATCAAACGAATTATGTATGTATGTGTAAATTTACTAAGCAAGCTTTAAAATAGTGGTAGCCAATCACAACTGAGGTTCTCTGAGAACGTAGTAGTTGGTCTTGAGGCTCTGAGCTTCAGCAATGAGAGAAATCACAGAAAAACTGTCTCACTTGGGGACAATGCCTGCAGTAGTTACTCATTCCACAAGGCCAAAGTAACTAAAAATCTCCTCATCTGGTGCTAGAAGCCCAGAAAGTTTGTAGATAACTCTGGCCCTAGTCTACCATGGTGGAAGCTTAGAAATACTGACCCTGCTATATACGAAGCAGTAGCAACAATGACAGGTCAGCCTTTGGCCGTGCCTATGAAGAATATCTGTGTTCGATTAACTGAAGTGGGAAGTCCGGGTTTAGCTGTGGGTGGCAGTGTCCCATCATCTGGAGTCTCAGACTAAAGGGGGCATGTGAGCTGAGGGTCAGCATTCAGGACTCTCCACTCTCTGACTACAGACAGACCAAAGCCTTAGCTCTTGTGGCTGGTACTTCCCTGTCATGATAGACTTGTAGCCTAGAAATAGAAAACTTTCTGCTTACATTTCTTTTTGTTTGGGTGTGCTGTTATAATAGCAGAAAAACTAATCCAGGAAGATAAAAAATAAAAGTCCGAGAACTTATCTTAGTTACCCAAGGTCTAAAGTCCCAGCTGCCCCATATTCAGATTTCTGTATTTCATAGTTCTTACTGCTTAATGACAAATCAGATCAAGACTACCTACTGTATTTAAAAGAAGAAGAGACAAGGAAAGGGGAGTGCATAAAATGTCTTTTCTCATATATGTTTTTATTATCAAGAATAGCAGAGTCAGTAAGATGTTTTCGCTTTCTCTATTTTAATATCTATGCTCCAGATATTGATTTCAGATATGATTGGCAGGTTCACAGAACTAAACATCTATGCTAGCAAAGGAAATGTGGAAAGGGCAAATTTGCCTGTAAAATATTTTAGATGCAATAAATGCATGTGCTTGTATAAATTGAGCTATGCAAAGCCTAACTAAGCCAACAGTTTAAACATAATCCTCATTATGACAGACATGGTTATAATTTCTGCAGGAAGATGTTTCCAGGATGCTCTGGACGAGACACACTTCCAGGGCTAGCATTCTTAATACCGTTGTTTATTGAAAAATTCTATTGTTTTCATTATAGCTGATCCACTACTCTTGTGTAAGGTTAAAACGGTCAACTGTCTGTCAAACTTTTCAGTAGACTTCTTCTGCCAGCAAGGAAAAATACCAATAAAAAAAAATAAAACAAGAAAACCCTTCGTGTATCACCAGAATTTGCGAAGAGGTTTGAAATGAAAATGAGAATATTTACATTCATAGCATTCCCCCTCTCCCTTAAGCCATCATCCTTTCATTCATCTTACTTAGTGTTCATTCAAACACATGTTTATTCAGCAACTGCTTATTTTTAGTGGGCCCTATGCTTAGCACTGAGAGAGCAGCAACAGTGAGGAAAGGGGCTGTGGCCCCTGTGTCCTATCACAGACAAACATCTGGACATGGCGGGCTGAGCTCTCTATGACCTCTCACCTCCTTTTATTCCTTTGATGTGTGGACTGTCTTCCCAATATTCTACCAATACTGAATAGCAGATGCCAACTCCACTCTTTGCGTCCATTCTTTCCTCTGTTTACCTCCTTTCTTCCTCATCCCTGCTTGCACTAAGCCTCTTTGGACTATGTAACCACTTTCAGGAGTTTTTTTGTTTGGTTGTTTTTGGTTTATTTTTCTTTTTCTCCCTTTATTTTGAAGCAACGGTTCTCAACTTTCCTAATGCTGTGACTTTTTAATACAGCTCCTCACCCTATTGTGACCCCTCAACCATAAAACTGTTTTTGTTGCTACTCCATAACTAAAATCTGGCTATGGTTATGAATTGTAATGCAAACATCTAATATGCAGGATAGCTGATATGTGACCCCCGTGAAGGGGTCATTTGACCCCCAGAGGAGTCACGTCCCACAGGTTGAGAACTGCTATTTTAAAACATAATATAAGAATTTCTTATCTCTCTTCCTGGATTTCCTCTCTGTAACCACACAGTCTATGGCTCAGTTTCTAATGATTCCCCTGAGAATAAATACACTAGCCATCTAAACAACAAAAAATGCTGAGATTCATAAAATGTCTTGCATCATGAAATGTCCCACAAACACCGCTTTTAATTAATTCTATTTGTAAAGTCATGGTGACTTGGGTGCTGGCAGCTGAGCCTGTGGACAGCATCAGAACTCCTAAGAAACTCACTATGTAGACCAGGCTGGCTCTGAACCAAAGAGATCTGCCCCACCCCCACCATCGCCTCCCAAGGGCTGGGATCAGAGGCGCTCGCCACCACATTCCATGACGATAGGCTTTTCAATGAACAGTGGGTGACTGAAAATGTAAGAGACCACATTTTACAAATTTCCTGGTTGAAATAAAAATGAGAACACATCCTTGCCTTTGAGCACAGGCAGGGGAATGTTTATAGCTATAAACGTACACATTTGACAGCTAGAAGAGGTTGATGACAGGCATCACGCTTAATCTCACTGCCTACTCTTCCAGAAGACCTGATTCTGACTCCCAGCACCCATATGATGGCTCGCAACCATTTGTAGCTCCAGTGCCAGTATGCCATCTTCTGTCTTTCATGGGAACAAAGCACATAGCAGTATACAGACATGCATGCAGGCAAACACCCATATATACAAAATAAAAATGAAATAGAACAAAAACTTCTTAGAGTTCTAGAGAGATATCGAATAAATAATGCAATGAGCCTCTCCGGGGTGCTAGACAAACAACGAGAAGTCAAACTCAAACCTGATAGATGACAAGAAATGAGAAATATTAGGAAAGAAATCAATAAAACCACATCTAAGTGGAAAATACACAAATTTAACCAAACAGCTGATTTTTTTTTTGAAAAGGTTAAATTGAAATTAATGAAGTCACAGCCAAACTGACAATAAGAAAGTGGGAAAGATAAAATTAACAGTTAGGACACAAAGTATAACACTCTAATGGACTGCGGGGCCATCCAGGGCACCATTAGAGAATGCTTTGCTAGATTTTACTACATCTTCTCCATTGGATTGACAACATTTCAAAAAATGTAGGCCATACTAGATTCATTTTTCCTTTCTTAAATACTTGATTTAGGGTCTAGGCGGCAAGTCAGTAGTTAAGAGCACTTTCTGCTCTTGCAGAGGATCTGGGTTCAATTCCCTGTACCCACACATATCTGACAACCTTCTGGGACATAAGATACAGGGGATCCCAAATCTTCTTCTGATCTCAATGGGCACTAGACCTGAATATGTGCACAGACATAGATGTACGCAAAACATTTATATACAGAAAGTAAAAGTAAATGAAACATTTTTTTAAGTTTCGAAAGGAATACTTGATTGAGCAAAGGAAACAATCTTAGTTATTATAACATCGAGTTTAGAGGTTGAGGAAAGATTTCTGCTCAAACACAATGAGGGACAGCAATGAGAATATAGTATCCGCTCCTCAGTGACCTGGAAGGACCATGATCAATCATAAAGGAGGACAGTGTAGCAATGTACAAGCAAAGCCTAATTTCTCTCCTTATAATTCTTGTTCTTTCTTCACTTCTTTACTTTTCTCTGTCCCCCTCAGTAGTAAGTTTTAATTCTCTATTTTGTATAACCTTTTTAAAGAAAATTCTACTGCTGTATGTAGTAAAGGGAGAACAAATGGACAATTGTAAATTACTAAGCATTTCTGAGATTCCATAACATGTTAGCATAAAGAACAAACCTTTATTATTTAACTTGAATCAATTTTAATGTAAATATAATATTTTAACCACTATAAGAATACAATTCTTCAAATCTCTATTTTGAACTAGTAACTAAAGATTAAAACCTGCGCTCTCTTTCCAAGTCAAATAATTTTGCTTTCTCCATATAAAATTATCTCCATCTCAGTCAAAATAGTCAGTCTTCATTATAGCTATTAGATACTATCAATATAAGGTATTAGCTACATTTCTAGCATTACAAACTAGAGATGACTTTAGTCAATGTATAATGTCTTAGTTATACTGAGAGGGGCTATCATAATTTGCTATTTTTAATAATTAAACTTCCTACAAAATGTATTATTTATAAGGTATATGATACATCTTCACATGCAGGATAATGTTGCTCACATCATGGCTCTTTTCATTTCCATATTGTAAGTATGAGCATGTATATAAATATAGTGTCTTAGAAACAGGCAGTGTCTAAAGTACGACTTTTATAGAGTCAGATAACATTGATCACTCTGTCTACATAAGGCAAACTTGGCTCCTTTATAGGGTGCTTTATAAGGTAATATTTGTCTTTAAGTGCTAGGAGCAGTATAGAGAAGTATTGAGAGCATGAAATGATATCCCCCAGAGAACCACATACAATCAGAGTTTTTATTCCACTGTCAAAACACAACTGACTGTCTGGACCACACTGGTGTCTATTGGGTTCAAGACTCCTCATAGAGACTAGATCCATGGTTGCTAAAGTCCATTATATAAAATGCTGTAGAGTTTATGAATAACCTGTGCAATTCCTATATACCTTAAATGCTCTCTAGATTACTTATAGCACTTAATAAAATCTAAATATTACATAGGCATTATAATATATTGTTTAAGGACTGGTGATAACAAAGAAGATTGTATATGTTCAATAAGAATGGAGTCTTTTTCTAAAATAGTTTATAAGTAGTTGGTTCAATTGAAAAATATGAACATCAAATATGTAGAGGGCCAATCTTATCTAAACTGCTTTTTTTAAACTTTATTTCTGAGAGACAGGTACATAGGTAATGTACTAAAATGTTTAATTTATTCTTATCAAGAAAATAAATTTAAATGTGTAGGTTAAACATATGCATGAAGAAACAATTGCATTCCCTGGTTTCTAGGAACGTGAACTTTGGAAGAAGACTTCCTGAGGCTGCATCCCAAGGCCTCCATTTTCTGGCTGGGTATTGGTGAGGAAGTGGTCTATTTGATTTTAACCTACCTTTTAATTATTATGGAGATAACAAGAGTTTTGTTTAAATAAATCTTATCAATTGTGTATACTTTGGAAAGCTTTGTGGACAAAGCTTTACAGTTTTTGGAGGAACTGACCTTATGTGTGTATATGACATCTATAAAAAATGCCCAATAGTAAGGAGTATTATTGTTATATAATGCATGTTGTATATGTTAAAAAATTTTAAAATCTATGAGATATCACTTGCCAAAGAAATTCATCTTTCAACTGTTGTTTTCTTTACTCTTCTCCCATCTGATGAGTGGTAAAGCACGTTCTAGCAGACCCCTTAGAGGTAGCCAAATGCCAAGTTTGCATTCTAGAAATATGTAGGGCCTATTTTTTCACTATACATATATACTTCAGGGAATGAATCCTTGGTAGAAAATGTACAAACTAAGATGCTAGCTTGCTTATATACATACAAAGTATACACACTGCTAGCAATTTGACTGTTGATGCTGTCTGACATTGGGGCTATTAGCTATTGGGGCACTAAAATAATGATGCCCAAAGTTAATTTTGAGCACAGACACTAATTACAAGCCCTGTAAAAGTTTAATCAGTTCAGTCTGCTCCACAGTGTAGTAAATTCTTCAGTGTAGTGGCTTCGATGCTCATCACTCCCAAACATGTCTTCCTTTAGACAATGCTTTAGACACACAGGTGCTCTCAGCATCTTGTGAGTCCTTGGAAATCACCAGCTACAGAACACTGGTACCCAGGCCTTATTCTCACTGTACAGCTTGTTGCTATATGGTTAATTAGGTAATTTCCAATATAATGATTTAGTCCTAAATATTTGTCTTATGAGCAAAGGTAGAATTTCTGTTGGTCTTCAAATGAGAGCTTTTCTTTCCTATTATGCATTGGTTTGTATTTTTAATAATATACATAGATGTTTACATAATATAACAATCGTTTCTCAAATGACTAAGGATGGAGAGCATCTTTCCTATTTATTAAACATTTATATATCTTCCTTTGAAAAATATCTATCAGCTTCTTTGTACAGTTTTATACTCTCTGACAGGACTTCGTGTTTATAGGAAAAAATGATTAGAAAATATTGATATTTCATACATCAGCTGCCCCTTACCCAATTTCCTTTACTATCAACATCTCACACACGATGGAGTCAATATCTACAACTGACACCTTACACGAATCTAACATGTCATTGTTATTCAAAGCCTATGGATTCAGTTTTTTAATAATTGTTTTACTTTTGAAATTACACTATAATCATGTCATTCCTTCCCTTCTCTCCTTCTCTTCAACTCCCCCAATGTACTGATCCCCCAATTTCAGAATCATGGCTTCTTTCACACACACACACACACACACACACACACACACACACAAAACCACCTTGTAAACAAAGAGTTTGGGGGTAGGGTGTTGATCTGCTGTGGTTTTCTGTAATGGTCTCTATCTGTTACAAAAGAAGTTCTTTGTTGAAAGTGAGAGTTACACCTACCAGTGAGTATAAGGATAAATATTTCTATGGAAGTTAGGAATTATGCTAATTTAATAAAATGACTTCACTGGCCATTCCCAGCACTAGACATGATTTGCCTCTTGTTGAGTGAGCCGTAAGTTCAATTAAAGAGCTATTGGTTACCGTAAAGATAGATGTGTCACTAGTACACATTTAGGCTTATCATCATTACAGTTCACAAAGCATAGTAGCTGGGTAGGTCTCTTAGTTTCTTCTCTCCATTGAAAGCTTGCATGGCATCTTCTGTTATCCTGAATATTAATTCTGTGGGAGGAGGGTTTCAAGTCAGGTCCATCTTATATCCCCTGGGTCCTTTTCCCATTGAGTGACATAGTATCCTTCTTCAAGTGAAACCCAGGCTTTATTTCTAGACTCTCAAATCATGTCATTGTCTGTCCTTATGGCAGGAACATAATATCTCAACTACCATTTGCTTTGTAATGAATTTTGAAATTCGGATACTTAAGCCCTAGTCTGCCCCTGTTAGGGGAAGCCTGTTGGTTTGTTCCCAGCAGCTCAGACCTGAAATAATCACACAGAAACTATATTAGCTAAATCACTGCTGGGTTAATTACTTAATCATATTGCTATCTAGCACTTATATCTTAAATTAACCCATTTCTATTATTTTATTTTAAATTTTACCACGATGCTCATGGCCTACTGGCAAGGTTCCGGTGCATCTGATCTATCCATGGTGGGGTTACATAGCTTCTTTTTGACTCTACTTTCTTTCTCCTCCTTTATATACTTGGAATTCCTGCCTTGCTCTGTTCTGATAAATCATTGGCTGAAATAGCAGTTTCTTTATTCATTAACCAATAATAGGAACATATATACAGAAGGACCTCGCACATCATTTCCCTTTTTCTGTTTAAATAAAAAGGAAAGTTTTAACTTTAACATAGTAAAATTACATGTAACAAGACAGGTATCAAGCAAGAATTACAGTTACAATATTTATATCTACTTTATTTTTAACACAACTAAGGAAAACTATAATTATAACTATCTATTCTTCTACTCCATCAAAGACCCCAGAAGGATATAATATTTCCTAAGTAAGCAGGAAATGCACTGTAAGCAACTTACAAAAATCTAGAATTGACAGAAACATCTCACTGCCTGGACAGTCACCCAAAGTTCTTCTGTAACATTGGAGCACCTGTCTTCAGCCTACAGGCACATAGATCTGGCAAACTTTTCCATGAAGCAGGAGATTTCAAAGACAGTTCTGCCTATATTGGCAGTTTGTTAGTCACTTTCTTCTGTGTCCTGCGTAATATCTGGCAGACTCTTTCATGAAGCACGAACCCCAAAGGAATGTCTCACCTTCTTTAGAGAACTTCAGCAGTCATTTTTCTGTGGGTCCTGCATGTCCAGTCAAGCAGTTCAGGCAAGAGCAGTTTCTTGCCCAAATGGCTAACAAACTCCATAAGGAGCCTCTTTGATGCCCATCATCCTCTTGAATAGATTGGTGCTGCCAGGAGCAGATGTGTCTCATTGTCATAAAAAGTCTTAAGCTCTTACAACATTTTAAATGCCATATTCTGAAGGTCTCTGAAAGATTTGAAGAACACCTATCTAACTAAAATATATATTCGTACATCTAGAAAACCTAACTAACATGACTACAAGCTTGACTGTTATAAATGATTATCTATTAACCTGTATTTCTTAATTATACATTACATTTTTAAATGAGCTGCACAAACACAATATCTTAATCAAGAGCAGAAATATACATATGGCAAAATTGACCTTAAATTTGTATCAATAAACCACAATTCATACCTATGCAAATCTCTATAGCACACCCCTTCTCAGTGTGGGTGTGCATGTATCCACAGGTATATGTAAATGTACCCATGCCCACATAGGGAGCAGCAAAGGACATCGGGATATCTTTCTTTCTGCTTTCTTACTGTGAGACACTAAATTTGGAGCTTGCCTACTCCCAAGTCTCCAGAGATCCTTTTTCTTCCTTTCTCTGTGCACCCACCTCATGCATAGAGCTAGGATTTCAGGCAACAGTGACTCCACCCGACATGGTCCTTGGCCACTGATTTAAACCTGAAATTTCCTGCTTCTATGGCATATGTATGCTTACTCACTGAGACATCCTCCAAACCCTGATACATGAGTCTTTATGCTTGGTTTTCTGGCTTTTCAGATTATTTTACCAACACTTGGTCATTTATAAGTTCATATGAGCATGTGGTCAGTTATTATTGTGTAGATGTAAACTATAATAGCAATGGGATTTGTATAGCATCTTTAAACAAATTGGGGTATCTGACCATATTAACAAAATTAAATTTTTCTAGTACATGAAGCTGGGACATTGCCCTTGTCCATTTAACTAGAATTTTCTTTTTAAAGTCTAAACTGTTTTAATTTGATTGAATTTGTTTTTTGGTTGATCTTTCTCTATGTTTGTTTGAATTAGTTTGCTTTTGCTGTTTGGGGGCTCAGGGTCTTACACAGAGCGGTATAACCTTGTGCTTTTTATGTTACCCAGTCTAGTCCTGAGCTTGGACCCTCCTGCTGCAGTCTCCAGAGCAGTGGGATGAGAAGTAGGCACCTTCTCGCCTGGCATTTAAGTTACCTTCAATTTTGTCAAATGTTTTGTGGTCATGAGAATATAACATTCACATATTTGTAATTTTGTCAATATTTTTCCTAAGTATTTTATTTATGGGTTTGTGTTATTTTAATGGAATTTTCAGTTTAATTTTATCTCATTCATTATAAGTTTAGGGAATGCAATAATTTTAGCACATTGAAGTACTGTTTTGGAAACTGGTTGAACACATTGGTCCTAACAGTGTTTTAGAGGATTACTTGGAGATTTTTATGAATATGTCAACTGTGAATTTTCCTTCCAATATACATTACTTTTATTTGGTTTTCTTGCTTCATTTCCTGTCTAGAACCTCAGGTCCAGTGTTGGAAGGAGAGTGGCAATCCTTTGCTTTTCTCACTTAGGAGGACAGCATCAGCTCTTTCACCAAGTGGTGCGGCTTTGGCACAGGTGCTCCATATTAAGGGTACTTGCTTTCTTTGCCTGGTTTATTGAGTGGTTTTTGTCATGAAAAGGTACAGGGGCTTTTATAAATGATTTTCTCTGTGTTGGGATAATTCTGTAATGGTTTTGTCTTCCTTCTGTTGATGTGCTAATCTCAACTGGCAAGGCACCTGGCACTCCACTTGCCAAGGTGTCTGTCTTTTATGTGGCTCGATGGCAATTTAAAGATGTTCCTTGGGAGAAAGCAGTCATTGTTACCTTTCCTCGTGGCTATTTGGATTAGAGTCATTGAATGAACCAGGACCTGCTAAGTCCTCTTCTGCTTGGGAAAACATTGATGAAGAATTTACTTGAGTTTCCCTTTAAATGTGCCTCAGCCTCCATAATTTTATATGTGGTGTTTTTGTTATTACTCCAAGCTCTTCACTACAGACATACACGTCTGTCCACAGTGTCCATTTCTTTTCCATACTTTGGTAGTTTGTATCTGTCTAGAAATGTTGCTCCTTTATCCAGGTTCCCTGAATGCTCATTGGCCTAGCACACCATCTTCTCAACTTCATGGTGATGGGAACACAATAGACACTTGGTAGAAACTATAGTTTAAAGTCTGGATTTTAACCTTTAACCAGGCTAGCAATTTGGGGGTGGTGAGAATGGCAGCAAGCAGTGGCAAGTGCCAGTTCATGTGTGATAGGTGTGATTATGTGGCGTGAAATGGCTGAACCCTATAAGCTGTGTGGGTAGGTCATGGCTTTGGGGAGATTAGGTATACTGCTTGCATATTTGATTATGAGATTTTTATATTTAGAATTGGTTTATAGAAGCATACTTTCATAATTTGAAGAGTGTCTTTATTTATAGTGACCGTCTTTAGGTCTTTGAA
>PVIU01008499.1:0-82789 GCA_004026605.1 Ondatra zibethicus
AACACAAGTTCCACTCCTAATCAAGAAGCTATTTGCAATTGATCTACTCTGGAAATTGGAAAATCAGTTTCTTTCCAAAGGAGTGTCCCTGAATATATCAACTACATTCCATGGTAGGCCTCATGGCCAGAAGTAGTTGACCAACATAAAGTGGACTCTGTATTTGGGGGTCTGCTGCTTTTTGCTTTGTTTTTATTTTTGTATTATTCGTATTGTTGATTTTCCTTTTTTGTAATTTGCCTGTTATGATTTTGTATTTTTATCTTTTTTCTTGTTTTGAGATAGAGAGAAAGAACATGAAGTTTGGTGAGTAGTGAAATAAAGAGAACATGGGAGTAGTTGGGGGATGGGAAAGAATATAAACAAAATATAAAGCATGAATAAAATTTTAATAATTTTTCCATAAAAAAATCACCTCTCCTATCCATCCCTCAGCATGTTCACGAGATTCAATATTAATTGTATCTCGCATCCATTCCTCCAGAGGTGCTGACCTTGCCTTTAATGACCTAATTATCCTTTTGCATAGAGAACTGACACTTTCAAAAGCCAGAGATTCAATTATTATTTGTCTAGCTTCTGAATTTGGTATCATTCTATTTACTGCTGAAGTTGATCTTTGGGCCCTGTATATCTTTAGTAAATGACTCAGTTTTCTTTCCTATTTCTCCAGTTCTGTCCCAAGCATTCTAAGCTGCTGTGTGGCATAAACCCAGGGTGTGGTCATCACATACAGCCTGCCTTTCTATAGTAGCATAATCTCCTTCTCCAATAATTTGATCTTGAGAGATTTCCCTACCTCTAGTTTTACTCCATTGTTCAATAATCTTAGCCTCTTCTCTGAACCAGGTACTCCATTATAATTGTGGACCAGGCTCTAAAACACCTTTAACAAATTCTATCCAGTTGTTAGGTATAATTCTATTACAAACTGACCACGAGTTTAACATTTGCTTCACAAAAGGTGAATGTGTGCCATATAGACTATTGCTTCCTTGAATCTAGTTAAATCTAACATTGGCACAGGAGTCCAATTAGCTGTAAGAGTCTCTGCCATTTGGCAATTCTTGTAAGGTTACTAGATATATTAAAGTTGGTTGTCTGAAAGCCTCAGGCTGTTCCTCTCTATTTTTTATAATGCAATGCTGTAATTGTCTCTCCATTAAATTCCTCTGTCTGGATTTGAATATCTCTGTGATCTGTAATCTGTTTTTCTAAGGCCTGTATTTTAGCACTCAGATTAACCAACTTTTTTTAGTGATAAGACAAAAATGATAAAGGTGATAATGTTTACAATTGACATTACATAAACCCTGTCTAAATTAAATATCCTCTCATTTGATTGTTCCATTTTTAAACTGTCTAGCATATTATCATACAGAGACCCAAATCCCTCTCCATTGTAATGTTTTTTTCCCATTTTTAAAAAGATTTATTTATTTATTATGTGTACAGCATTCCTTCCATGTGTGCCCACATGCCACAAGGGCACACCAGGTCTCATTATAGATGGTTGTGAGCCACCATGTGGTTGCTGGGAATTGAACTCAGGACCTCTGGAAGAGCAGTCAGTGCTCTTAACCACTGAGCCATCTCTCCAGCCCCCCCACCCATTTTTTTAATGTGGGAAAAACTCTCTCTTTTAACTTATTCCTCCCTTTAAGAATTCCCAATTGTTTTACGAAATCTACTGACAATGTTGATGAAGATGTGAGGCTGATTGCTGCTGCGTGGAACAGTAAACGCCTGACTGGATTTCATGGCAGCTACCTAGTTTGGCAGCAGCCCAAGAAGGGGGTTCAGGGAGAGCCCACAACCCATGGTAGAGAAAGAGAGCTGGCTGTCAGAAAAATGCACAGGGGTTTGTCTGGAAAAAGCACATGTGTTGGGGGGGCTGCCTGAAAGCCAGAACAGAAAAATCCCAAACTCACTCAGAGGCTTGGGGACAAAAGAAAAGTAAGCCTAGCCGGGTGGGGCTGGAGCCCCACATGCATCCCTGGTCTGTGCTAATAGCTTTTTCGTGAATTTGTACCTCAAACGTTGGGCACCTAATATAGCACAAGTAATAGAAACCCAGAGACAGATATTGGGGTTCAAGCTGAAGATCAGAAAAGCAAAACAGCCAAGCCACTAGAGAAGTCTTACCTCTACCAAGGCTGGGGCACTGCAGCCTGAGCCTTTGTCTCTTCTGTCTTATATTCCTCTCTAGTGCTGGGATTAAAGGAGTGACTCAGAGTGGCCTTGAACTCACAGAGCTCCATCTGCCTCTGTCTCCCAAATCCTAAGATTAAAGGTGTGTGACACCACTGCCCGGCCTCTAGTGGCTTAGTTTTATTTACCCTCTGATCCTCAGGAAAGCTTTATTTATTAAAACATAAATAAAATATCACTATAGATTTTATTTTAAAATTAAGCATGTGCATGTGTGTGGGGTGGGGGTTAAGCATGTGCATGTGTGGGGGGTTATGTGCCTGGGAGTGCTGGTGCCTTTGGAGCGCAAGGTATCAGTTTCCCCAGAGCTGGACTCACAGAATGCTGTGAGCTGTCCAGCATGTATATTGGGAACTGAATCAGGTCCCCTGGAAGAGCAGTCTGTGCTCTTACCCTCTGAGCCATCTCTCCAGCCCTCTTTCCATATTTTCTCTCTGAAACGTTGTATAAGAAAGACAGGGCAAAATGCCTTGTTTATCTCACAAAGCATACATTGAATAGGTGGTCTTACCAAAGTATTCTTATGCTAAGGGCCAAAAGAGTTTCTTCTGCTGAGACAATACCTTGCAGTCAAAGGACATCAGGTATAATTACTTTATATTTTTCACCCAGAGCATGCTTCTGTTCATGACAGACCATGTGTTTAACAGCTTCCATGAGAGAAGCTGGGCAGGTGTCAGCAGTAATTAGCCATTCTTGGGTTACATTTAACAGTGTATCTGGCCGGGCCGTGGTAGCGCACGCCTTTAATCCCAGCACTCGGGAGGCAGAGGCAGGTGTATCTCTGTGAGTTCGAAACCAGCCTGGTCTACAGAGCTAGTTCTAGGACAGACTCCAAAGCCACAGAGTAAACCCTGTCTTAAAAAAAAAAAAAAAAAAAAAAAAAAAAAAACCAAACACAGTGTATCTGAGCATAGCCCATAACCTTCAGCAAACCTGCAAAGGGTCAGGAGCTAGTTACCTGCAGGTTTCAGTCATTTCTTTTTTGTCTCACTGTATTTTCATCCTAATCTTATAAAACGCCACACTGATACATGTAACTCATAACCTATAATTTATAACCCACACTGTAACTTACAACCTGTCTTTGAAACACAGACGTTCAACAAACTCGTGGGAAAATTCAGCCAGTCTGTCTTTCACTTGAAGTTAGCACAAATCCTTTCGGCCACAAAGGAAGGGAAGCTCGTTGTCTGGGATATCCACTACCACCCATCGTCCTCCTCCGTGTTGGCCTCTCCCTTCATCAAGCCTCGCAAACTGGTCCATTTACAGAAGGAAGGTATCACCGTCCTCACCACAGTCGACAAGTAAGGAGCCAATTAGAGGAGATCCTGGTGTGATCACGCATGTATACACCTCTGTTTTATGTACACATATATTTGTAATTAAAATATAATTACATCATCTTCTCTCTAACCCCTTCTATGTACCCCTTGCCCTTTCCCCAATTCATGAACTGTTTTCTAAAACTGTTGTTACATATTATATACTATATATATAATATATATAACACACACACATATATCTTCCTAAATAGTTAGCTGCAACCTACACAGTCTGTACAATGTTGCTTGTATGCATATGATTTCAGGGCTGAGCACTTGGGATTAGACAGCCAGTTGAGAACTTCTTCCCTGGGGGAAGACTATTCTTCCAGCTTTCTCCTTAATGTCTGAGTTCTCAGTTAGACCCTTTTTGTATACATCATCATAGATACACACTGCTTCTGGGGAGAGTTGTAGCTACCTAGAGTATCAGTTGTCTTTCAGCAGGAGAACTGAGCACTTGAGCTTCAGCATAGGAATGGGTTCTTTTTTGTTTTGTTTTGTTTTGAGACAGGGTTTCTCTGTGTAACAGCCCTGGCTGTCCTAGAACTCACTCTGTAGACTCACAGCTTGAGGCTGGCCTTGAGCTCACAGAGATCCACCCGCCTTTGCCTCCCGAGCACTGGAGTTAAAGGCAAACACCACCACCATCCACAGGAAAAAGTTCTTGCTTGCTTCATGCACTAACAGGATTTTATTTTATTATGTTTTCTTTCTTACTATTTTTTTTATAGGGTCTCATTGAGTAGTCCTGGCTAGCTTGGAATTCACTGTGTAGACCAGGCTGTCCTGGAACTCATGAGGTCTGCTTTCTTTTGCCTCTTCCCCCTGAAGAGGTGGAATTAAAGGCATGCGCCACCATGCCCGGACCCTAACGAGACTTTTAAAAAACTCACGGGCACACATTGTGTTTAAAAATCTTCTGTGTTAGTGACACGAAAAGGGACTCCTTTTCTTCTGTGCTAACGAAACCTGTTTCAGAGCCCCAAATTTCATGCTTTAAATGTGAGAAAATACCTCAAGGGGCTCGAAAGGTGCTCAGCCATTAAGAACACTTGCTGCTCTTGCTGAAGACCTGAGTTTGGTTCTCCACACCCACATGGTGACTTACAACCACTCATAAGTCCATCTCCAGGGGACCCAACACCCTGTTGGTCTGAGTGCAGTTCCTGGAACCCGTAGAGGGAGAGGTGAGAAGTTGTCCTTGATCTGCACGCTTGTGGCCCTTCGCTCAGCCCCCAGTCATTTTATGAGGATTGCATGTCCACTCCTTAGCACACCGGGAGCCCTAGGTAAAAAGCAGCTATCATTAGTGTGTTAGAGAAGTTCCCGGAAGTGTGAGAAAATGTCTTTAGGACAAGAACCTGCCCTGTGGCTGGAGTCACTGTACAGTCCGTCTTCACTGTGCCCATTAACTTTCATATGCACCACTCAGTGCAGAGGCGCTGGGCAGTCCTGGTGTCCTGGGGAGCCTTTACAAAGAGGTATGTGAGCTGGGGTTAGAGCCTTTGAGGACCAGGCCTGGGTTCCCTCTCCCTTATTAAGGAACATTAGCCAAGGGGAGAAGGGCCCTACAAATGCTGGGTGAGTTTTGCCACTTCTGCCCAGCAGAGGGCAGTAGAAGCAATCCTTGCCAATTACTCTGTCCACCTGGCCTGGCTTATTAATCAGAAATCTCATTTAATCATTCTGCATAACATCTGAGAAGAATATCTCCCCCCACCCCCGCCCATGATTAGATTGAAAAAAAAAAAGTCTTTAAAAATAGAAGATCTCTCTTGGGATGGACCAGAGAACTAGAAATAAAAGCCATTTTGTCCCCCGGCACTGCCTTTGCTTGTGGTGACCAGGTGCGTCTTCATGGTTCTAACACATCCCACTGCCTAGCCTGTGTGATGAGGGAGGGCTATTTGATTGTTCTCCATTGTCATCTGTGGTCATCTGGCAGTGACTGTAAATCACTGTTATCCACTGTGGTAAGGGGCTGATCTTGGAGCCAGAAGGGTGTTTGAGAGGACATGCCATTTCTTTAGGCACACTGGGCTCCTCCGTACTCTAACCATGCAGCCCAGCAAGGTGCAAGTGTGTTGCAGGGGGCTGCTTGTTCGTCCCAGCTGCCCAGAACTGAAATAACCACACAGAAACTGTATTATTTACATCACTGCTTGGCCCATTAGCTCTAGCTTCTTATTGGCTAACTCTCACATATTAATTTAACCCATCTCCATTCATCTGTGCATCACCACGAGGTAGTGGCCTACCAGCAAAGTTTCAGCACATCTGTCTCTGGCGGAGGCTCCATGGCTCCTCTCTGACTCTGCCTCCTTTCTCCAAGCATTCCATTTAGTTTTCCCCACCTAGCTCTGCTATAGGCCCAAGGCAGTTCCTTTATTAACCAATGATATTCACAGCATACAGAGGGGAATCCCACATCACCTCCCCTTTTCTGTTTAAATGAAAAGGAAGATTTTAACTTTAACATAGTAAAATTACATATAACAAAATGGGTATGAAGCAAGAATTATAGTTACAATATTTATATCTATTTTATCTTTTATCATATCTAAGGAAAACTATAAATTCTTTAACTCCATCAAAGACTCCAGAAGGATACAATATTACCTAAGTTCATTATAAGCAACTTTTAAAACTCTAGAAACGACAGAGACTTCTCACTGTCTGGACAGTCACCCAAAGTTCTTCTGTACCATTGGGGCATCCATCTTCAGTCTACAGGCCCATAGTATCTGGCAGACTTTTTCATGAAGCAGAAAATTTCAAAGACAGTTCTGCCTATATTGGCAGTTTGTCAGTCACTTTTTTCGATATCCTGCAGAATGTCTGGCAGACTCTTTCATGAAGTAAGCACCTGGAAGGATCATCTCACCTTTAGACAAGTTCAGCAGTCATTTCTCTGTGGGTCCTGCATGTCCAGCTCACCAAGCAGTCTAGGCAAGAGCAGTTTCTTGCCCAAATGGCCAGCAAACTCCATAAAGAGCCTTTTCAGTGCCCAGCTTTCTCTTGAAGTAGATTGGTGCTTCCAGGAGCAGACGTGTCTCATTGTCATGAAAAGTCCTAAGTTATTAAAACATTTTAAATGCCATATTCTGTAGTCTTTGAAAGGTTTGAAGAATACCTATCTATCTGAAATATATCTCTGTACATCTAGAAAATTTAACTTAACATGACTACAAGCTTGACTATTATAGATAATTATTTATTAACCTATATTTCTTAATTATACATTGTTGTCTGAGGTTTCTGTCCTGCCTGGTTCCCACAGTCGTTAAGTCCCAAAGAAATCACACAGAGGTCTACATTAGTTATAAACTGATTGGCCCATTAGCTGAGGCTTCTTATTTACTAATTCTTATAACTTACATTAGCCCATAATTCTTGTCTGAGTTAGCCACATGGCTTGTTACCTTTTTTGGCGAGGCAGTTACATCTTGCTTCCTCTGTGTCTGGGTCACAACTGCAGACTGCACTTCCCTCTTCCCAGCATTCTTGTTGCCCCGCCTCTACTTCCCACCTGGTTGCCCAGCCTATACTTCCTGCCTGGCTACTGGCCAATCAGCATTTATTTAAAATACAAGTGACAGGGTACATTGTCCCACAGCACTACATTACATTTTTAAATGAGCTGTACAAACACAATTCCTTAATCAAGAGCAGAAATATACACAGTATAACAAAACTGACCTTAAATTTGAATCCATAAAGCAAGATCCATACCAATACAAATCTCTATAGCATATCCCCTTTAAAAGTAAACAAACATTTATAGACAATATTTGGGAATATTGGCATTTATCCAAGATTCAGATTAATAGAACCTGCTGTGCAGGATAGCCACTGTGTCTGACAACCCTAGGCTTTGAGCAAACGTCTTCTCTTTAGCCTTGGAGATGTAGCTATAAAGTGGGGTGACGGGAAAAGAAGCCTCAGAAGCCTCACTGGCCACTGTTGATGGGGCATGGCAACACCCAGGTCAAGAGCTTTACACAATCAAATGTTCAGTAAACGGCTCTTGCCATTAGTGCTGTTGTTTTTCTCTATTCCAGCTACATTGTCACAGGTGACATTAAGGGCAACATTAAGTTCTACGATCACACCCTGTCTGTTGTCAACTGGTACAGTAACTTCAAACTAGGTGCTCTAAGGACGCTGTCCTTTTCTAAGACCCCAGCCAGTCCACCTACAGAGGAATCCAGCCTCCCCACAAACTGCACGTTAAAAGGTGACCTTTTTGTCGTCAGGTGAGTTGATAATGAGTCTCGTCATGGCCAAAAATGACTGATGCCCCCTTTCAGATTGCATGCGGTGCCATGGATGTTCCTCCTGTTCCTAGGATACATAACTGAGTATCCTAGTTTTACAGGTGTCTCTCCTTGGTTCATTGCAATCAGTGTTGGATTCTTTTGTTTTGGTTTTTCAAGACAGGGTTTCACTGTATACCCCGGACTAGCCCGGGATGCACTCTGTAGACCAGGCTAGCCTGGAACACAGAGATCCGCCTCCTTTGCCTCAGGAGTGCTAGAATCGAAGGTGAACACCACCACCACTAGGCTTGGCTTTGTTTTGTTTTCCAGACAGGGTTTCTCTGGGTTGCCCTGGAGATGTTTTCTTAATTAATTAAAGACTTTACCATGTAGAAGCTGGAAGCTAGATGGCCCTTCTCCCTGACTTCTCATCTCTATTGTGCCTGGAGTCCTTGGCCATGGGGTAGCCTCATTTCTTGGAGCTGAGCTTGTCCTAGTCACTGAGGTTAAAGGCATCGGGTAATTAATAGCCATAACATTTCAAGACTGAATTATCCATGAGTCTGCTTAATTACCCTTGCAGTCTTTACAGGCACATCTGTATGTGTGCACCCAACTCCATATTTGCATACACAAATGAATATTTGCATGTGTAGATTAGCTAATTGTACAACTGACTGTCCATCTGCATACTTAATGACTCAATTTACATGTGGAAAAGTGGGCTTTTTTCACTTGCAAATGGAGGCTGTTGGATGTTGGTGGTGTATTTTTGGAGATGTTGGGTTAATAATGTCACCAAATTATAGACGACAAAGGCGGCTCGTGTGCAGTTAGAAGCAGAATGGTTGGTGTGGCCATTCCCTGCAAAGGCTGATCCTGTCGGGTCTCTCCTTGGCAAACAGGAATTTTATTATTGGAACATTTGATGCCACCGTGTACCACATGACAGTAGATGGCACCAAACTCGAGAAGCTCTTTGTGGAGCCCAGAGATGCTGTTTATGCCATCTCCTGCCACCCATACCAACCCCTCATCGCGGTTGGGAGTGTCTGTGGGATGATCAAGGTGTGGGACTACGAGAAGAAGGTGTATCTGTTCAGCAGGACCTTCGAGAAGGGGCTTGGAGTCCAGAGTCTGACCTACAACCCCGAAGGTACTCACACTCTCACAGGTTCCAAGATACCCACAGGGGCTGTGCCCTGGTCTGTCGCCAGCCAGTCGTCCCTCTCCCCAGTCTAGCGCACAGCTATGCCTTATCGCCCTTCCCAAGGTGTTTCTTTCCCCATTTTCCTTGTGGCGGTCGAGCAAAGCTTGCGCGGACTCACTCTAGGGATGAAGGACGTCCTTTTCCGTCATGGTTCTTGGGCTTGTCTTTTCAGGAGCCCTGCTTGGAGCTGGATTCACCGAGGGGACAGTTTATATTCTTGACGCGATGTCTTTAGAGAATGAAAGTCCAGAGCCCTTCAAATATTCCAGAGCTAGTGTGTCGCACATCAGCTTCTCGCACGATTCCAATTACATGGCTACTGCTGTGAGTTCTTCCCTCTGCTTAGGGCTCTTTATGAACAAAGAGGCGAGGATCCTGAGGAAAGTGGGGCTTACATCCCAGTCAAGCTGTGATACAAAGAGATGGGGAAAGGTTGGTGAGGTAGAAGGAATTCTCAGGCAGACAGGAACAAGGATTCAGAACTTCCAGACTTGGATTCTGCAGCCCCAGGGACTGACTGTCGTGTTTCTGGGACCCCGAGACCCAGGGGCTGGCTGTCGTGTTTCTGGGGCCCCGAGACCCAGGGGCTGGCTGTCGTGTTTCTGGGGCCCCGAGACCCAGGGGCTGGCTGTCGTGTTTCTGGGGCCCCGAGACCCAGGGACTGGCTGTCGTGTTTCTTGGCCCCCATCTCTCTGTATGCCGTGCTTCATCCTCACTCATTTTGACAAGGTGGCCTCCTTAGGGTTTTGGATTCTGGTCTTTCCTGCTGTGACGAGGGCATGTGATCTCAGGGAAGTGGTTCTGGCTGTCCCCTGGTATGGCAGCATGGTGGTGAGGAGGAGGGTCCTCATGGGGCCACCTCCCTCTGACATTCTACCCACAGGCAGCCTGGCCTCTGGCTGGAACGCACACACAGGCAAGGATCAGAGCTGTCCTGGCACTCAGCATGGGCATGAGACACCTGCTGGCTGCTCTCTGCCACTCTGGCCTCTATCAGATCTTTTTTATTCTTTGTAGCTAGACAAAGGGTAGGGAGAACAAAGGCGGAAAGAGCCAGGCTCTTGGCGTTCCCTGAGGAGCGGGGTAAGAACATGGGCAGGAGAGCGGGGCTGGTGTCACACTGTACTTCCTCCCCTTCCGCCCTCACACCAGTCACCTCCGTCACCTGGTCTGCAGAATGAGGACTGCTCTTCCTACTTGTTCTGCTGTGCTAAGATTTATTTGGATAAGGGAGGCTGGAGGCCACAATGACGAGTCTAAGGTCCAAAAGTCAAGGGACAACTTATGCTCTTGCCCCCTTAGGATGTCAGTTTCACCGTGGCTGTGTATATGGTGGTGGTCAAAAGCGGACAAAGGGTCTGGGAGTACCTGGCGAGACTCCGTTCCCATCATAACAGCATTCGAAGCCTCCTGTTCGGGGTTCATCTGGACAGCAATGAGCCCAGGCTGCTGAGCCTCGGGAAAGACAGGTTCCTGGTGAGACATTCAGTTCAGTTTGCTGATCCCCAGGGCCATGAGTCTCCCCCTACCCCCGCCCCATCCTGCCTTGTTCCATCCTCACCACCTTGTGCAGACCCCGCCTGCAACATGTTGGGAAAATGGCTATGGCAAAGCATCACAGACTTCTCCATGTTGGCATCTCCGAAGCGATGGCTCCCATGGCTCATGTCCTGAAGCGGAGGTGGGCAGAGGGAGAGTGTGTCCCACACAGGACAGAAGATGCAGCTGCCTTCACTTCCCAGCAAGCGCTGGGAAAGCTGACACTAATACCTCCTCAGCATCCAGAGGTCAGGGTGCGACTGTGACTTTCATAGGAAAGCAGCAGGAAGCGGGAGGGGGCAGACACAGCTAGGCATCCTTATTTGTTTTCCATTGCTGTGATAAAACTCTGAGCAAAACCAGCTTGGGGAAAGAAAGAGTTTATAGCTCACAGTCCCTCATTCAGGGAAACTGAGGCAGGAACTGAAGCAGAGACCATGGAGGAACACTGTTTACTGGCTTGCTCAGCTACTTTCTCATACAGCCCAGGCCTACTGGCCCATGGTCATGGCCTCAGGTCAATCTGATGGAGGCAGTTCCTCAAGTAAGGGTCCCTGTCCCCAGGTGAGACTGTATCAAGTTGACAAAAACTAACCAGAGCAGCAGGGACAGTGGGTGATCTTATCAGGTCAACCCTTACCAACTGGGCAAACCACCACCTGCCCCTGCTTCCGTTGTCCCACCTGGCCCTCCTTCCCCCTCCTTTCTCCAGCCAGGCCTTCCTTCCTTCTCTTTATTTCATCTGGAGCCAGTACGAGCAGGCTGGTAATCAGGGACCATCGAGGGGTGAGATTTAGGCTTGAGTTAGTTCCAAAGATAATGAAAAGGGACACAGCAGAGGTTAATCCATCGGCAGAGTTCAGGTTTGGGGTCCCTTGGCTGAGACTCAAGTTTTCGCTCCACCACTTCCTGGACAGGCCACGCCGAAAACCTCTGACTCATAGCCTGCTCGTAGGTCTGTGTGCAGAGAGACACAGGCACTGCAGATCTTTGGGGGCCACAGGTGTGATGGTGCAGGGTGCTGAGCCATCCTGCTTGCTGGGAGTTGCTTGGTGAAGGCAGCATGTGGTGTGGAGTCTGGGAATTTCCCTTAGAGACCCAGCCAGTTACCATGCAGGTTGACACCCAAGGCTTGAAGTGCCTCAGCCAGCTGGGTAAGCGGTTCTCAACCTGGGGGTCGTGACCCTTTTGGGGGGGCACTTGAACGGCCATCAGAAAACACAGATATTTTCATTGTGATTCATAACAGTAGCAAAATTATAGCTATGAGGTAGCAACGAGGATAATTTGATAGTTGGGGGTGGACTGTTTTAAGGGGTCTCAATGTTAGGAAGATGAGGACCACTGAGCTGGGTCTTCATGAGCTCCTGTGTTCCTCCGCAGATAGAGTACAATCTCATCAAGAGCTACAAAGACCACCTGGTAGTCCTGGACATCCACCGGACCGACCAGGGGAGCTACCCCACCTGCATGATCTGGTACCCACCACTCACCAAGGAGCTCTTCCTACTCATCTGCAACAGCTGCTACAAAGTGAAGCTTTTCAACTCCACCACGAAGATGTGCAGGTGCGCGCCAGGGTGGCTGCTGATAGGCCAGCTACCCCCATATCTCAGCCCGCTGATGGGCCGGCGACCCCCATATCTCAGCCCGCTGATGGGCCGGCAATCCCCATATCTCAGCCCGCTGATGGGCCGGCAATCCCCATATCTCAGTCCGCTGTTGGGCCGGCGACCCCCATATCTCAGCCCGCTGATGGGCCGGTGACCCCCATATCTCAGCCCGCTGATGGGCCGGTGACCCCCATATCTCAGCCCGCTGTTGGGCCGGCGACCCCCATATCTCAGCCCGCTGATGGGCCAGCGACCCCCATATCTCAGCCCGCTGATGGGCCTGTCACCCCCATTACCCCCATTGCTCAGCCCCCCCCCACACACTGGTAACAGTTCATCCCTTCTCCTTCTCAAAGGGATAACCTAAGTCAGGTTCGCCCAAAAGCAAAAGCACACAATGGGGCCATGCCTGAATAAGGATGCCAGCCTGGCATCCTACTTTAAGCCAGGTGCCAGGGAGGAATCCAGCCCTGGAATCCAGAAGTCACTGGTGTTCCAAAACCAGCCATCCTTTCCACACAGGGAAAAAAACAAACCTAAACCAAAGCCAACCATTTAACCAAACATGCCAGTTGTTTGATTTTTGTTGTTGTTGTTTTGATTTTATTTTGAGAGAGGGTCTCACTCTGTAGTCCTGGCCTCTGCCTCCTGAGTCCTGGGGTCATGGGTGTGTGCTGCCACGCCCAGTGTGTTTGCTTCTTTTGCTGCTCCTCAGAGGGGTTTTGAGGCCAGCTGATTGCATTCATTCCTTACATGGGCCAGGTAGTGTTCCTGGTGGTGAACAAAGCCCCATCATGGGGCGGACACTTCAGTAATGGGAACAACACAGTAGTGAGTAGGTAGCCGTGGTAGTTCTGCGCATAAAGACTGGAGAGACAAGCGTCCAGAGGGATCCTGGGGACAGAAGGGCTGCTGTCTTCAAAGAGTACGGGGAGGGGGGTCTTAGGGAGGGAGGAGGAAATTGGGACATAGGACATTTGGGGGAAAGCCCACAGCTGGGATCTGCAGGAACAAGGTGTTTGGAGTCTGAGAAATTCTTAGAAAGTGGCATGGTTGAAGTGGAATTGGGGAAGGGTGAGTGGAGAGGGTGGGGAGGGCAACCTGCAGGGCGGCTGGCCTCTAGTGTCTACCCCAGGGCTGGGCTGTGGGTGCAGCAAGGGGAGGAGGCTGTTCTGTGGAGATGACAGTGGCCTGAAGTGGCCGGGAAGGGTTGGGCGCTGGCTGCATCTGGGGACAAGGCCAGCAGTGTTTGCTGAGAGCAAGCGGAGGCTTTCCTACACGCCTTGAAGACCCAAGTAGCCATAAAGATGGAATCGACCTCAAATGGGCGGGGGCACAGACAGGGAAGGATAGATCTGAGATCAGTAAATTCCAAGCTTGGAAAAGGCAAGTTCTAGATTCTACTCCATGTGAGAACACCCGAGTTATACTCTTGATTCTGGGTGGAGGCCAGCTGGGGTCAAGAGCAGAGGGTGTTAAAGCTGTGGGGAAGGGGGCTGTGGAAAGGTAGATGGAGATGGCAGGCCACACCCAGGGCACCCATGGCTGCATTTTCCTCCCTGCAGAGGTGTCCTTCTGTTGGGTCTGGTCATAGATTCTGTGAGACCTGCGGGTCCCAGATTTCCCTCACCTTGGACACTGACCTTGTGTGCTGTCCCTGCAGCAGGGTCACTGTCTTCAGTTTCCCAGAGCCTTGCAAAGTACTGTCCCTCTGAGGTTTGGGGAGGCTTCACAATTTCTGGACAGTTAGGCAGGCAGGTTGGTCAAGACTCAACCCTTGGCTCTTGCTCTAACTTGGCCCTCTGCAAGGGACTGCACAGAGGGTTAGACCCTATGGGGAGGGAGCCTCTCTGCCGGGGATTAGATGCCAATGAATACAGCTGGAAGGCACTGAGGCAGAAGGAATGGTTGATGGGGGAGCCAGCAGCAGCATGCCCAGGCTGCTGGAGGAAGAGCAGAGTTTTAATTGGTTGGTTGGTTTTTATTTTGTTTCTGAGGCAGGGTCTTGCTATGCAATCCAGTCTCCCGGGTACTAGAATTACAGGCATGATCCATCATGGCTGGCCATGCTCATACCTTGAAGTGCATCTCAGATGAGATTTCCAAAGCTCCCCTTCACCCCAGGCTCTTTTCCTCTTTGATTTGGTCTTGTAGGTTTTTGTTTGTTTTTGTTTTATTTTCGTTTTGAGACACTGTCTCATTCTGCAGCCCAGGCTGACTTTAAACTTACAGTAAGCCTCCTGCCTCAACCTCTCAAGTGCAGGGATTACAAGCACAAACCATTCCTCCTGCCCACTTCACCCTAACCAAGAACAGTTCTTTTCCAGATGGTGGGAGGGAAAATGACAGAGCCCTTACATCTTATGACAGGAAGTGAAATCTGGCACAGTGTTTAAAATACTTGAGAAAATGGGTGAAGAGCTTCAGGGTGCTCTTCATGTTCCCTCTTTAATGGACACACACTTCTGAGCAAAGAACATCCCTGGAAATGCCTAGTCAGTCCTAGAAACCAAATTCAGGATAGGAGACAGCGTGCCTCAGGCTTGTAGCTCCTGCTAAATGTTAATCATCAGTGGAGACAGGTGTGTGTGTGTGTGTGTGTGTGTGTGTGTGTGTGTGTGTGTGTGTGTGTTATGTGCATGTGTGTATAAGTGGTGTGTGTGGTATGTGGTGTGTGTGGTATGTGGTGTGTGTATGCATGGTGTGTGTGTGGTACGTGGTGTGTGTGGTGTGTATGTGTGTGTGTTGTGTGTTAACATTTCTGTCTATTGATCATCCATCTGAAGTTAGATCAAAGCATTGTCTAAGAAAATAGTGTACAGGGCTGGAGAGATGGCTTGGTGGTTAAGAGCCCTGGGTTCAATTCCCAGCATTCACATGGTAGCTCACAGCTGTCTGTAACTCCAATTCTAGGGGATCTCACACAGACATACATATAGGCAAAACACCAATGTACTTAAAATAAAAATAAATAAGTTGATTGGGAGGTCCTTCTGTATATGTGTTGCTTTTATTGTTAATGAATAAAGAAACTTCTTTGGCCTGTGATAGGGCTGAATAGAGCTACCAAACACCTAAAATGCATTTTAAAATTAGTTTTAGGTGGGAAAACTAAACTGAATGCTGGGAGAAAGAAGGCAGAGTCAGGAGATACCATGTATCTGCCAGAGGGGAAAGACACAAGCTGCCAGCTAGAACCTTGCCAATAGGGCCATGAGCCTCATGGTAAAATATAAAATAATAGAAATGGGTTAATTCTAGATATAAGAGTTAGCTAGCAATACACTTAAGTGATTGGCCAAGCAGTGATTTAATTGATACAGTTTCTGTGTGGTTATTTCGAGTCTGGGCAGCTGGAAACCAAACAAGCAGCATCCTACTACAATAAATAATTTAAATAAGATAAATCTATTAAAAAGAAGAAAATAATGTATACGGCAGGAGGAAATGGGTTCTCAGGTAAAAAGTACTTGCCACACGAGACCAAGTGTAGAAAACTGACCCCTCAAAGATGTCCACGTGGCATGTGTGCACCGACCACCCCGTCATACACACACAATAACAAAATTCAAAATTAAAAACAAAAAATTGCCATCACTTCTTAGCCTCTTGGCTAACCTCAAGTATAGGAAATAACTTAGCAAGGTTGGAAGTCAAGTTCATAGAGCATTTAAATTAAGGGCACTGTATAACCACCTCTTCTTCCCTTGTGTAAAGCATCTCTTGAGTTAGAAAAATAATAAGTCTGGTAGCCACAGTTCAACTGGGGAAGCATTGTCTTCTCATGAGGAATCAGAAAAAGAATTTTAAAATGCATTTTAGGTGTTTGAAAGGCTATGGCAAGCAGCTCACAGAAGACCAATAACTGTAGAGGCAGATGCTCAGCAGCCTCTCTTGATGAGGCAGACGAAAGCAAGACATCATTTCTTACAAATGGGATTAGTAAAGATAAAAGTGATTGATGGTGCGGAGCCTTGGCGAGAGTGCAGGGAAGCAGGCTTGCTCGTCCAACCACTGGTGGGGGTGTAAATTGGCGTAACCTTTGGGGAAAGCAATTTGTCACCCTCTGTTAAATTTTATACCCTCTGACGTCTAGGAATGGAGCCTGGAGAAGTGCCCTGTGCTAGGCCAAGACATAAGTAAAAGGATCTCTTGTATGGAAATATGTTTTGAAATGGAAACATTCAAATGTCCGCTAATAGAGCATTAGTTATATGATGTCTTGTCAGTCCACCGGAACACAATGACACTTTCAGCAAATGGGGGAAGATAACGAGATAACTGTTTACACTGTAAGATGACAATGTCTCCAAGATACAGTAAGAGATAAAGCAAATTTCCAAATAAGCATGGATAGTATAATTCTCTCTTCCTATGAAATCATGTACATGTAAATTTGGGTGAGTCACGTGTACCAAACAATGGCCCATGTCTTTCTTGGGACAGAATTCAGCATTGTATGATGTGGATGTTCTGTTCTATGAATGTCTGAAGGCTTGAACTTTTTTTTTTTTTACAATGAACATGAAATGTCTTTCAATCCGAATGAAGAGATAAGAGTTTTGCAGAATATGGGCAGACAGGTGAATGTCACTAACGGTTACATGCCTGTGTCAGGAACTGTTCTGAGTGCTTTTTTCTTTTTCTGTATCCACTAACTAAGTTGTGCAATTCAAGAAAGCTGCCGTCACACCCAAAGGGTAACTGGTTTCTGGGATGGCAGTTTGGCTCCGTTTGTAGAATGCTTGCTTACCATGTACAAAGTTCTGAGTTCTATACCGAGTACCTAATAAGCTAGGCATGCATGCCTGGAGTGCCAGCACTTGGGAGTGAAGGCAGGAGGGCCAGAAATTCAAAGCAATATCCTCAGCTACATAGTGAGTCTGAGGCCAACCTAGACCACATGAAAAAGCAAAGCAAAACCAAAGAGCACACTTTCGTACCTATCAGTAGACACTCCCCGGCCCTCCATCCCTATGTCCCTGGAAACCACTGACCTGCTTCTGTCTTCTGAACTTGTCTGTTCTGCACATGTGGATATAATTTCATGTTATATATGGAGTCACACAGCATGTGACCTTCTGTGTCTGGCTTCTTTCCCTTAACATGGTCTTGAGACTCACCCACTTTGTTGTTCTGGCTGAGGGCTGGCCCTTCCTGCCCACCCATGCATCTGCAGATGGTGCTAGACATTTGCATTGTTCCCATTTTGCAGTGGTCCTGAGCACTAGGGTGCAGGGTCAGGTGTAGACAGACCTGTATAATTTCTTGAATGACTCTAGGATTGGAGTTTCCACAACTCCTACTCCCCACAACTTCCCCAACCAGGGACAAAGGTTCTCATACCTTGTTCCCCTGCCTCTGCCCACTTGCCAACATGTGGAAGGGCCTTAGGAAAAGGCATTAGCTGTTACGCTGTCTACCTGGTGGGCATTGTAGTGTTTCAAAGTGCTGAGTTTTTCACAGCCCAGTGGAGAAAGTTCACCTCGAAAACTGTTCCTGCCACTGTGTCCCCTTGCTCTGTCTCCTGTCCCTATCCCATCACTGTCTGTGCCTCTTAGATCCATGTCCCTTGCCTTTACCTTCCTCCTGAGTCCCATTCTTCTACTACAGGCTGTTCTCTCTGCCTCGGATCCATCATTCTGAGCACAGTCAGCTGCCCCACTAGGGATACTTAGCTCCAGACCCTGGGACTCCATGGCATCTCCACACTTCTCACTTCAAACAGCTCTTGTCTCCTGTCCCTGCCAGTCTGTGGCCTCAGTAGCAGGGGCTAGACCTTGCACAGTTCTGCATCTTGACTACCTTACCTCACGCCTGGCATGAGGAGGTACTCTTACAAGGCTGGTGTGGTAGGATCAGTTCTCTTTTATCCAGCACTTACAGCCCGCAATGGGACCTCACCTTAGAGCAGGCTCGTGTTTGGGGAAGCAGCTGGAGTTAGGGTAATCCTAGCTGGGTATCATGGGTGGCATGTACCTGCAATTTCAGCTCGGCAGGAGGCTGAGGCAGAAAGCGCTCTTGAGCATAGGGGTTTGAAGCCAGCCTGAGCAAAATATCAAGAGCTTAAAAAAAAA
This sequence comes from Ondatra zibethicus, assembly GCA_004026605.1. Taxonomy (NCBI): domain Eukaryota; kingdom Metazoa; phylum Chordata; class Mammalia; order Rodentia; family Cricetidae; genus Ondatra; species Ondatra zibethicus. Next base: position 18,241 of record PVIU01008499.1, read on the forward strand.
AAGTGGAGACAGAGAGATAAATGAGTGGATAAATACTGCCACTGCCAAGCCTAAGGGCCTGAGTTCAGTCCTCGGGATGGAAAGAAAGGAGGGCTACCTCCCACAAGTTGTGCACACTACTGCACATGGCACAGAGTTGTAATAGATTTTAAAGTCAAGCTAAAGAGGTCTGACCGGAGTCACTACAACTTTGTGCAACAATGGATTTGGTGACCAGTGTCATTACAACTTGACACAACGATGGATTTGGTGACAGTGTCACTACAACTTGGCGCAACGATGGATTTGGTGACCAGTGTCATTTAAGGCTATCTGGAACAGAGGGTGGTGTCTCATTCCAGTCTGTGGGCCTGTCGGGTGTCTGCTTGCATCCTGCTAAGATGTGCCATTTCCTCACAGGCCTTTTTCTTGTTAGTTCTTTAATACAATTTCTTAGGACATAATGTCAAGAGAGAACGTCCACACCACAGCCACTGGAAGCTTTCTGCACAGGCTGTTTCCCTCAAGCCCACTAGAACATTTGCCGCTGGGAGCCAATGCCCCTTCTTTACAGCAGTCGCTGGCAGCACTTGAATGAGAGGTTCTTATGTAGAGATTAGCTGACTGACAAGACAGGAAATCCAGAATCATAAATACATAAAGACTCCAGTGTAGAGGTGTGTGCCTGTAATCCCAGCACCCAGGAGACTGAGGCAAGGATTCTAAAATTCTAGGCCAGCCTGGACTACATAGCAAGACTCTGTGTCTCAAAAAAAAAAAAAAAGCAACAACAAACCCAAACCCTAAACAACACACCACAACACAAGAATGGTAGTACTGATTGTAGTCTTAAAATATACATTGAAGTTTATGGAGTTTGCACTTTTTTCCTATATAGAAAGACACTTCTTGGACCGGCTTATGGGTCTCCTATTGAACACACACAGGTGCTCCCCGTTAGATCCATGTTAGAGCTGCAGAAGCGTTACCTGGTGTTCATCAACAAAGACAAGGTAGGCTTCCCTTCTCTGCCCCTGCAAGATGACTGTGCAATGATCTAAAGACCTTGAGATCCAGGGCTCGTGAGACAACCAGTCAGGAAAGGTGCTTACTTCCTCATCTGGGGACCCAAGGTTGAGCTCTGGAACCTGGTGAGAAGAGAGACTACTTTGGGAAGGTTGTTCTTTACTTCCAAACAGGCACTGTGGCACAAATATCCTTTTCCAAAGAAATAATCTTAATAATACAAAAGATGATAAGACCCATGGATCCTTAGTTCTGCTGCAGAGAATTACCTCCATATGGGTCATTGGCCAAACTGAAAATTACCAGAGATTAGTGAGAATGGCTTCTGGGAGGCATTTCTTTCTTTTTGTTTTAGTTTTTTAGTGTGTATGTGTGTGTGTGTGTGTGTGTGTGTGTGTGTGTGTGTGTGTATGCATGTGTTTGCACATGTACACACCTACACGTGCGCTCGTGAACATGTGCCACAGTATGTCAAAGGACAACTTTCAGGAGTCTTTTCTCTCCTTCCACCATGTGGGTCCTGGCGGTAGAAGCCAGTCAGGCCTGGCAACAAGTGTTTTTACCCACTGAGCCATCTCCCAGGCTCCTAGGAAATGTTTTCAAATAGAGTTCTCAAAGTTTCCCAGTGAAAACTCATAGGCTTCCACATTACGCTTTTCTTTCTTTTTATTGACCTGGAGCAATCTAATTTACATGGAAGATACACCAATCAGTTGTACCTGGTCGTATGGTAAACTTGACTCTGACAGATGGATCCAGATGTGTGCATGCGTAGCACAAGCATCTGGAGGTAAAGCCTGGGTATGTCAGGCTAGCTTGAGACTCAGGTACTCAAGTCTGAATATCTAATTACACTTGCCTCTCTAGGTCGGACTCCAGATCTTGCCAGTTGACGGCAACCCACACAAAACATGTGCTATCATTTGCCACCCAAATGGGGTGGCTGGAATGGCCCTTTCCTATGACGGCCGCTATGCCTTCACAGCCGGAGGCCAAGATTGCTCAGTGGTTCAGTGGGAAATCAACTTAAGGTATGTGAGGGGATATACTCTGACCCCATAAGGAAATGTAGACATCTTTTTAAAAATGTTTGTGTGTGTGTGTGTGTGTGTGTGTGTGTGTGTGTGTCTGTGTATGTGTGCGCGCATGTTAGTATGCACTTATGCATGTGAGTGCTTGAGAAGGCCAGAAGAGGGCACTGGATCTCCTGGACTTGGAGTTCATGCAGTTGTGAGCCACACGAGCGCAAGCGCTCTTAACTGCTGAGCTGTTGCTCAGCCCTTGGGCCCCTTCTTCTCATTCAGTTGCAACAGACAGTTACAGAGTGCCTGCTATGTGCTCATTCTGTGCTAGGACAAAATGGTACCTGGTTCTCAGGATGCTTCCTGGTGACATTATGTGCAAATCAAAGGCTGCTGTGCAGCCTCACGGACCATGCATTAAATTTCCAGCTTGAATGGTAAAAATGCCCCTGGCTCTACCTGGCTCCCTGAAGTTTCTCAGTATCTGTGCATTCTCATGCTGGCCAGAGAGGCTAAGATTAAGGCTAAGACTCCAAAGTGGGCATTGTAGAAACAGTAAGGATCTGCCCCTCCCTGCCCTGAAAGGAGACCTGTTTGCCTAAAGTGAGGCTGGAAAATACTAGACTTGTACATAAGAGTAAGAATATAGGTACTTTAAGGTGGAGTCTCGGCTCTAGAATCCGGGTGGTTTTCTTCATAGCACTAATCCTTCGATTCTATCTGTGAAGTGGGACTAACAACTTCTGTAGAGTCCTGCATGGTTTACATAGGTGATGCGGTAACCAATCTATAAACTGCGCCATCCTTCCTTTCTTCTCTTCTTGAAAAGGACATTTGTGTTTCAGATGGGACAGGCACTTAAGGTGACCCTCTCATCCATCTAAATGATTTGAACCAGGGCAGAGCCAAGGAGTGGGCAGCCAGATCATGTTTCTGATGACCCTGTCCAGGCAAGCTTCAGAGGCAGACAGCAGAGGTCCCTTCCTCCCTCAAAAGGCTGCCTGATTCATGGCTCCCAGTAACGTCTGCCCCTGCCATCTGCCAAGCACACATCTTTCCCTTTATGGCAGATGTTAATGCTTTCCTTCGTACCCTGCACTTGAGTGAGACTAGCTGGAGAAATCTGCTCTGGTGCCATGATGCCTTCAGACTGCAGCTGCAGCTCTGCCTTTTGCCTCTGCCATCCTGAGTGAGCTGGTCCAGGGAGCTGGGAGACTTGGAAACTGGAGATGAGCTAGCTCTCCATCCAGAAACACTTCCCAGCAGTCCCAATGTGTCACCCACTTGCCACCTGCAGTTCTTGGGGCCAGTGGCATGCTGGAGAGAGATGAAGTCTCCCCATTTTGATTTTTGTCCTCAGTCAAAGTGGGATCCAGTAGGGATTTCCAGTAGCGTTCCTATGCTTGGCCAGAATCCAGGCTTCTAAGAATTTCAATTTAATCTGTTGTAGGGACAATGGATCATTATAAACCAATTAGCACTTTATTGCTGTTTCTGGTGACTTAATATGTTCAGCATTTCACTAATGGAAAGAAATGTAAAAGCCCCAAACAAGTAAATAATACAATTCTCTACCAGGGCCCAGGCTGCAGCTCAGCTGGTAGAGAGTGCTTGCCTAGCATGCACCAGGGCCCAGGCTGCAGCTCAGCTGGTAGAGAGTGCTTGCCTAGCATGCACCAGGGCCCAGGCTGCAGCTCAGCTGGTAGAGAGTGTTTGCCTAGCATGCACCAGGACCCAGGCTGCAGCTCAGCTGGTAGCATGCTTGTCTAGCATGCACCAGGGTCCAGGCTGCAGCTCAGCTGGTACAGAGTGTTTGCCCAGCATGCACCAGGGCTCAGGCTGCAACTCAGCTGGTAGAGAGTGTTTGCCTAGCATGCAGCAGGGCCCAGGCTGCAGCTCAGCCGGTAGAGTGCTTGCCCAGCATCCACCAGGGCCCAGGCTGCAGCTCAGTTGGCAGCATGCTTGCCTTGCATGCACCAGGGCCCAGTCTGCAGCTCAGCTGGTAGCATGCTTGCCTAGCATGCATGAATACTTGAGCTCCATTCCTAGTACCACATAGATGCATGTGTGTGCTGGCTGCTTTTATATCAGCTTGACAAAAGCTAGAGTCATCTGAGAGGAGGAGACCCCCAACTGAGAAAACGCCTCCACAAGGTCCGGCTGTGGGCAAGCCAGTAGAGCATTTTCTCAGTGATTGATATGGGAGGGTCCAGCCCACTGTGGTTGATGGTCCTGATTTTTTTTTAGGTTTTTCTTTTTTTAGACAGGGTTTCTCTGTGTAGCACTGGCTGCCCTTGGACTCACTCTGTAGACCAGGCTGGCTTTGAACTCACAGGGATCTGTCTCCCAAATGCTAAGACTAAAAACATGAGCCACCACTGCCTGGCTGTTCTGGGTCCTATAAGAAAGCAGACTGAGCAAGCCATGGAGAGCAAGTCAGTGAGCAGCATTCTTCTGCACCAGCTCCTGCCTCCAGGTTCCTGTCCTGCTTGAGCTCTTGCCCTAATTTCCTTTGATGAATGGTGATACAAGAAGTGTTAAGCCACCAGACAGTGGTGGCACCCACCTTTAATCCCAGCAGCTGGGAAGCAGAGGCAGGTGGATCTCTATGAGTTCAAGGCCAGTCTGGTCTACAAAGCAAGTTCCAGGACAGCCAGCCAGGACTGTTAAACAGAGAAACCCTGTCTCGAAAAAACAAACAAACAAAGTTAAGTCAAGTAAAGCTTTTCTTCCCCAAATAGCTTTGGTCACTGTGTTTCATTACAGCAATAGTAACCCTAAGACAACCCATCATGGTGGCACAAGCTGATAATGCCGGCACTCAGGAGGTGGAGGCAGGAGAACCAGAATACCAACATCATCCTCCACTTTGTATTGAGTTAAAGGTAGATCCTCTCTAAAAAGCTTTTGGCTTTGTACTGGATTTACTGATGAGAGAACTGCAGAGTGAAGTGGGGTGGAAAGACCTTCCACCTCCTACTCAAATACAAGCAGAGACCTGGATTCAAATTTCAGCTTGGTCAGACGTAGCAGCCAGCACAGGACAATAATCCTAGTACTCAGAAAGTAGTGGCAGGAGGTCAGCAGTTCAAGGTCATCCTCAGCTACATAGTGAGGTCAAGGCTAAAACGTGGGGTACATAAAACACAAACAACAACTAAAATAATGTAGACTTTAACTCCTCCAAGCCCCAGCTCTTCCATGTGGTGGAAAGGGCACCATCCACGCCTCTGTTGTATCCAAGCATCTCTCGGGTACTTGCCTGATGTCTCTAGCTTCGTCCCCTTGCCTAGAAGCAACCATGCTATTACTGAGTAAAAGATATGTTCAATAGATCCTATTTCCCAGGACCAGATTGGCTTAGCAGTTAAAAGCATTTATTGTTCTTGCAAAGAACAGGTTTCAATTCTCAGCACCCACCCACATGGAGGCTCACCGCTTCCTTAGGCCCCAGGCATGCATGTGGTGCACACACACACTCAGGCAAAGCACTCATACTTACAAAATAAAATAAATCTAAAAAAATAAATAAAATGCCACTTTCTTTCCATGTCCCGGTGATCTCTCTCTCTCTTTCTCTCTCTCTCCTTCTCTGTCTCTGTCTCTGTCTCTGTCTCTCTCTCTCTCTCTCTCTCTCTAGTATAATTGAGACCTCAATTAGGCACAAGGAGGCTTTTGGAAAGGTGACTGGAATCCCCTATGGCTGCCTGGCCGCAGAGTGGGCCTGCAGAACAGCCACCCACTCGTGGCTCTTAGACTTCTTCCTGCCCAGCTCTGCCCTCTGTGTCCTCCTCTGCAGCTTCCTCAGATTATAGCCCTTGCCACAGAGAGAATGAGCCCCTTTCTTTGCTCTGGTTAGAGAAATTTGGTCCCTCTAGGGTCAGCAGATGGTGGCAGGAGCAATCAGGCTGTCCTAGGGAGCCCCGTGCATTTGCATCCTTACCCTTGGGGTTCCTGGTGGTGACAGGCTCCCGTGTCACTTCTGGTCCTGATACCCTGCCCTAGGCAGCTTGTCTGAAAGTGACCTTGTTACCCTTTGACTCCGGAGCAGCCTAGGGAGCCACAGAGAAGGAAATGACTAGCTGATCGCTTGCCTTCATAGCTTCCTGTTCAGAGCCAAGAAGTCGGGTGAAGCCTGGGCCCTGCAGGAGAGAACCTCAGGCACATGTGGAGAACAATGTGTCAGCCCTCCCTTGGACCCAGCAGCAGGGCAGAGGACATTTTGTGGTTCTTATGAAAAGGGCGAGGACATGCCAGCACTCGTCTGGCCTTGGCACAGACAGAACCACACTCTGGGCTTGGCCCTCTCCTGGCTGTTTTACACAGTCGTCTTGACTTCATCCTCACAGCCACCCTGGGAGACAAGTGTTGCTCTTATCCCCACTTAACTTCCAAGGGGTCTATTGATGGCTCAAGTGATGGAATGGTACTTGAGGAAATAAAGGGCCTGCGGCAAATCCTTCATGTGTGTTTACTTAATTCTTATAGCAACCTTCCCATTTCGCAGATGTGGAAACTGAGCAGAGGTGGGTATTTCTCATGGCTGAAGCTTGCCAGTGGCATGGTCGGGCTCACGTGTACACCCCTGTGACTCCAGTTCTGGATTCTCCAGTTCTCCACCGTTGGTCTTCACTGAAGTAGGCTCTAATTCACTGGACTAGTGGAAATCCAGTGAGTGGCTTTTTTTTAAACAGTGACTTTAGATTATTTGCCTTTTGAGCAAGGAAAAGTCGGTTGGTCTCATGCAAAAGTAGGTTTTCTTCCCATTCAAAGGATCTATTTTCGGAGAACCTGACCCTGTGCTAGAGAGCAGAGGGTTATTTTTATCCACTTGGCATGGGTCCCTGTTATCTCCCGTTCTTTCCTGAAAGCAATTAGTACTGGCAGTGCACCTGAAGAGCTCCCCGTCCTTTTGGTGCTGGTCGGGCATGCTCAGCTCAAGAGGTTTGAGGTTTCAGACTGGAGCCTCCCCCAGCCCCCAGGAGAGATGTGGTCCCCAAAGATGGCAGACAAAATGCCAGGCACTGCCCTGTCATCAGAACAAGCATATCACCATAATTAAGGTGGGTGCCCTGTACGGCTGTGTTCCACACTTGAAATTGAATTTCTGGGGGCTAGAGAGATGGCTCAGAGGTTAAGAGAACCGACTGCTGTTCTGGAGGTCCTGAGTTCAATTCCCAGCAACCACATGATGGCTCACACCCATCTATAATGAGATCTGGTGCCCAGATCACTATATACATAATAAATAAATTTTAAAAAAAGAAATTGAATTTCTGTCAGAGGCTTCATCACTGAGGGACAGAGACCCTGCAGAGGCCACCATCTGTGCGACTGCTCCATGACTTCATGCATGAGTACTTCCTAATGATGATATTTCTTATTGTTCCAGTGCCCTGGAGGCGGCCGTTTCTCTTGGGGGTGAAGACTTGACCCCATTCTATGGTCTGGTGTCTGGTGGCAGAGAAGGAAAATTCTACAGGGTAATTGTCATCAAGCACTTCCTGGGGACATCTAGTCAAGGCAGACATTAGAGACTAACCCTCTATGCTTTTCCATAAAGCTCCCTCCCCCCTACTAAGCTTAGAATAGCTTTCTAGAAAGTGCCCCCTTCCTGGATGTATCTGACTGCCGTGTGCCGTTTCTGTTTGGTTCCACACAGGAGCTGGAGGACTACTTCTACTATTCTCAGATTCGCAGTCAAGGTATTGATACGATGGAGACCAGGCAGGTGTCAGAACATATCTGCCTGTCGGAGCTCCCTTTTGTCATGAGAGCAATTGGCTTTTACCCGTCAGAGGAGATGGTAGGTACACACACACACGATCAGCACTAGGATGGGTTATTTATATCAGGCGCCTCCGGGAGCAGTCACTGCAGACCAGCCTGGAAACGTGCCAGATGAGCTGAGTAACTGACTGGGGGTGAAGATGTGCCCATTTCCCGGGCAGAATTCCTCATGGATGTGTGCTGTTACGTGCAGAGGGGCCTTTGCTGCCCGCACCCCCCCCCTTTATTTGGCTTTGAGACAGGATCTCTTTGTAGTTCTGGTTGTCCTGGAACTCACTCTGTATTCCAGGCTGGCCTCAAACCCAGAGATCCACATCTAGCCTGCAAACCCTTCTTTGCACAACTCCGGGTATATTAGTGTATAAAATAGGTACACAAATCAAACATTTGCTGATAATAAATGATGAAGAAGGAATTTTGTGGTTTCCATACAGTTTTGCCATTTGTTGAAGATAAAACAATTCTGCACACTAGTGAGATGGTTGTGCTCATTTCTTCTTACATAAAGAATTGAATCTTAGCTGGGCGGTGATGACCCACACCTTTATCCCAGCACTCAGGAGGCAGAGGCAGGTGGATCTCTGTGAGTTCGAGGCCAACCTGTTCTACAAGAGCTAGTTCCAGGACAGGCTCCAAAGCTACAGAGAAACCCTGTCTCAAAAAAAAAATTGAATCTTAGCTAAATGTCCAATGCTGCAAGGTGAAGAGTACCTTCAGTGCTTCTCAGAGGCGACTGAGATTTGATTTTATAATCATTAATACCAAGAATATTGTCTCACATAAATGCAAAAAATATAAGGGTGTAGTTAGGGTCATTTAGGAATTTTTGGAAAGTCTAATTCCAAATCAAAATTTATTTAGTGATTTTTTAAAAAAAAATAAAACTTGAGTCAGCAACTCAAATAGCAATTTTTAAATCAAACATTTTGGGTTGAGGGTCTAGCTCGTCAGTAGAGCTCTTGCCTGGCGTACCTGAGGCCCTAGGTTCAATCCCCAGGACAGGGGACAAAAAAAATCAAACTTCTACTGGAGTCTATTCCAAATATATTGTAATACTCACGTCCTAGCAGCAATGGTAGGGAAATAGGAAAAGTCTTTGTTTTCTGTAGTCACGTGATCATATTTCTGCAGGAAAGACACTGCAGCCTGCAGTAGTAGATAGTCTTAGATCCCAGCTGAGGTTTTCATCGGCACTCTGTGGTGTTTTGTGGCATGGTGGCATTCGTGGCAAATATGCACGTGTGTGTTCAGAATCAAGACTGCAGAGAGGTTGCTTGATGCGGCACGGGGAAGTGCTGCCATGTGCCCCTCGGGTTGATTGCATGTTTGCCTTGGAGCACATTTTCAGTTGGGTCTGCAGAAACCATTCACTGCTGCCAAGCTTGTTGCAGCCCCTCCCTGACGTTCATTGCATGACTCTGTACGAGGATTGCAACCCCTCCCTGACGTTCATTGCATGATCCCATATGGGGGTTGCAGCCCATTTTTCTTAAAAGATGTATTTATTTTTATTTAATATGTATGGGTGATTTGCCTGCATGTATGTTTGTGTACCATGTGGGTACTGGAGCCCTTGCAAGCCAAAAGAGGGTGCTAGATTGCCTGGAACTGGAGTTACGAACAATTGTGAGCCATCATGTGGGTGCTGGGAACCAGACCTGGGTCCTCTGGAAGAGCTGCCAGTGTTCTGACCACTGAGTAGCCTCTCCAGCCCTAAACCTGCAACTTAAGCAGAGGGTCGGAGGATGAACTGATAAGCAGAGCTGGGCATGTGAGGCTAGTCTGCCTCTGCCCTCCCTGGGCTTCAGCGGGATGATGTGTTCAAGGCAGGGAGCGCATTGCCGGGCCTGCAGAAAGAGCTCGAGTTGTGTTGTCCTTCCGTACAGTTGCTGTTAACCTAGTGCATTCTTGGGGCAACTCTGGAAGCTGTGTGAATGCTGGTCCCCAAACGCCTGCAACTCTGGACAGGGTCAAAGAGCCTATGTGCGTTCCTCACATGAACTGTTCTAAATATAACTTAGAGGATTCCCTTTCTGAGCTGCAATGTGAGACATCCTCATTGCAGAAGATCTGGGAAAGATATGAAGGTAGAATGAAGAAAGAGTTACTATAGTCCTACCACCCAGATTGACAGTCACTACTATTCTCCTGGCACTTATGCATTTATACAGTGAATGATCGCCACACTGAATATATATGGCTGTCTGTGTCCTCATATAGTGTGATATGTCATAAGCACTTTCTGTTTTGTTAGAAATTCTCTAGAAAAAAAAATATGTTCTTTTTAAGATACTTATTTTGCAGCCGGGCAGTGGTGGCGGCATGTCTTTAATTCCAGTACTCGGGAGGCAGAGGCAGGAGGCTCTCTATGAGTTTGAGGCCAGCCTAGTCTACAAAGCGAGTTCTAGGACTGGCTCCATGGCTACTGGGAAACCCTGTGTTGAAACAAACAAACAGAAAGATACTTATTTTGAGTTTGTGTGTGGTATATGCATGTGGGGGTATAGGGGTATTGTCCTATCTGCACTTGTCCTTTTTTAAAAATTTATTTATTTATTTTGGTTTTTTAAAAACAGGATTTCTCTGTGTAGCTTTGGCTGTCCTGGAACTCACTCTGTAGACCAGGCTGGACTGGAACTCACATAGATCCACTGCCTCTGCCTCCCGACAGCTGGGATTAAAGGTGTGTGCCACCACTGCCCAGCTAAAAATTTTATTTTGTTGGAGGTAGGTACATACCATGATACATGTGTGGAGGCTGGAGGACACCTTTATGGAGTCTGTTCTCCCATGTGTTCTGGGGATTGAACTCAAGTTGCCAGGTTTGTATTGTCGAGTGGCAATTACTCCCCCCCTCCCCCGAGACAGGGTTTCTCTGTGTGTAACCCTGGCTGTCTTGAAACTAACTCTGTAGAGACTAGACTGGCCTCCAACTCACAGAGATCCGTCTGCCTCTGCCTCCTAAGTGCTAGGATTAAAGGTGTGTGCCACCACTGCCTGGCAAGTGGCAATTATTTTTACGCTTTGAGCCATCTCCCCAACCTTATTTATTTATTTATTTATTTATTTCTATTTTATTTATTTTGTGAACGGGTTTCTCACTGTGGCTGGAGCTCACTTTTCTAGCTAGATTGGCTGGCCAGTGAGCTCCCAGCATGCACTTGTCTCTGTGCTGCCCAGCGCTGGAGTATCAGGTGCCGCTGCTGCACCTGGCTCTACTTAGGTCCTGGGATCTGAACTTGGGTCCTTATGCTTGCTTACTTACACAGAAAGCTCTTTCCCCACTGGGCCATCTCAATAAGGGATATATTTTGGGGTTGAGGTATAGATCAGTGATAATGCATTTGCCTAGTGTGTGTGAGGTCTTGAGCTAATACAACACACACATTAAAAAAATTAATTTCAGGGATGGAGAGATGGTTCAGTGGTTAAGAACACTGACTGCTTTTCCAAAGGACCCAGATTCAATTTTCAGCACCCACATGGAAGCTTAGAATCATCTGAAATGCTAGTTCCAGGAGATCTGATGTTCTCTTCTGGCCCCTGTGGACACTGCACATATATATATATAGTGCACAGACTACATTCATGCAAGCCTTCATACACCTAAAAATAAATAAAATCTTGAACAAGTTAAAAAATAAATATTTGTGTAACTTTTTAAAATATACAAGATAGAACTATGGGCTGAGGATGTTATTGCGTGGTTGAATCCTTGCCTACCATGCACCAATCCCTCGCTTTAACCCCCAGCACCATATAACCTGGGTGTGGTAGCTTGTACCTGTAATCCCAGAACTTGGGATGTGGCAGCAGGAGCCTCAAAGGTTCAAGGTTATCCTCAGCTACATAGCAAATTTGAGGCTAGCCTGTCTCAAAAACCAAAACAACAAAAAACTCAAAGTTATTAGAGATAATCACTTAATATTTTGGTGAATTCTTTTCTATTGTTTATTTGTGATATAGTCATATCTGTATTTTTAAACAAAGAATTGGCATTCTGTGATATAAATATGTACATCTCTGTACATCAGCATTAAACTGCATATACATATGTAGTTTAGTGAGGGTGTGTTTATGTGTATAGCGTCAACATACTAAGTTTCCATTGTTTTGTGAGCTTGGTTGTAAAAATTCCTCAGTGAAAATTTCATGCCTTTAAGAGGCGTGACCTAGCTGACTTCTCTCCCAGCTGACAGAAGTTGGGGCCGTCTGGAGCATTTGGCTGTAGAGACCCAGTGAACATCTCTGTGTGTCTGCGTGCTGGTCTCTGTGTGTCTGCGTACTGGTCTCTTTCCATGGTTCAGAGTCCAAGTAGAACATGAGCTTTTAGGCCCTGTTGCCAGCCAGGTGTGGCAGCGCTCACCTGCGATCACCGGTCAGGGGCGTGTATGGCCCCCATGAAAACGCTCCTTGAGCTGGTGCTGCTGTGCTGTTGCGCTGTCTGAGGCCACGCCCAGGAGTTCAGGCTCATTTATCTTTTTGTTTTGTTTAATTCTTCCTTAAAGCTGTATTTTTGTTTTGATTTTTTTTTTATATAGGGTCTCCCCATGTAACTCTGGCCTGACACTTGTCATGTAGACCAGGTTGGTTTCAAACTCACAGAGTGCTGGAATTAAAGACGCCAATGACACCTTGTCCCACCCTTACCGTTGTAATATTCTTAAACCTTAGTTTCCAAACTGGCCATTTTATTAGAATTACTTTGAACATTTGTCAAGTGAAATGGATTCCTAGGCCTCACCAGTCTGAATACCAAAGCCAGCCAGGAGAGGGGCCAGGCCATCTAAGGTCTCACCCGTCCAGGGTCTCTCAGATGATGCCAGCTCTGAGTGGCATTTCCCAGGACTACTCATCCATCAAGGATGAAGGACTCAACAAACACTGCAGGATTATTGGTCAGGAATCTTCTTTGGCTGTAAATCATAGGTACCTAAGTCATCCAGGTTTTGGTTCAAAGAACCCAAGTCCTGAAGTAAAGGCAGCAGACAGCTTAACAGAAGCCAGAGCCTCAGAAGCAGAGCCAGGAAGCACCCTTCTCTCCTGGCCTCACTTACCTTTCTGCTACCTAGGGCTGTGGTCCCTCCTCACCCCTGCCTGTGCCTATGCCTCGGGCTGTGGTCCATCCTCACCCCTGCCTGTGCCTATGCCTCGGGCTGTGGTCCCTCCTCATCCCTGCCTGTGCCTATGCCTCGGGCTGTGGTCCATCCTCACCCCTGCCTGTGCCTATGCCTCGGGCTGTGGTCCCTCCTCACCCCTGCCTGTGCCTAGGAGACCACAAGCCTACATACTGAGAAGAGCTTCCTTTCTGGAGCCCTGGTCACCGCTTGGTAAGAGTGGGCCTGACCTCATCACTGTCCAGGAGCACAGACTGCCCAGGCTGCCAGGCCACCCACCCTTGCTAGAGTCTGAGACAGGTTCCATTCATGTTCACTGTAGGGACTGGAGCAGGATAGAATGGCTCCCAACTGAGATTCTGCCTGGGCCCTGGGATGGAGCTCAGTGATGGAGCTCTTGCCTAGCATGTGGGTTCCATCCCCAGCTCTGTGTGGGACAATGGTGGCAGCTACATCCTGGGATTACTGTAAGGATTTTGTAGGTCACTAACTGTTAGCTCAGTCCACGGGGCATGGTAAGTGTATGAAAAGCATCCCGTGTCTTTTCATCGTCCTGTGGCTAAACGATTCCAGGCTCCGAGATTCAAGGTCTCCCACTCTTTTCTGTGCAGGGGATAGAACCTGGGATTGACATATACTAAAGCAAACACGCTAACACTGAGCTTTCTCTCCAGCCCACAAAAGTTCAAGGTCATCCTCAGCTATGAGGCTAGTCCTAGGCTATCCTGAGTTACATAACACTCTGCCTCAAAAAAAAACCCAAATGAAAAAAGCATCTCCTTGGGCTGGAGGCGCAGCTCAGTGGTATGGGTCTCGCCTGGCTGAGTTCCAGGTTCCACCCCAGCACCATCCCCACTGTGCAGATGCCTTTGCTCTTGGAGACGGCTGAAGATCCTGTGATCCAGATGTGCCCCACACCAGTGTGCAGACTTTGTTAGCTGATGCACTCGCTGCCCAGATGTTTCTGATATGTTGTTCTTATGTCGGATTTATAGTGGTTTTAAAGATTTTTTAAAAAGATTTGAAAAGAACCTTTTCAGGGCTTTTACATTTCTAAACCTGGCTCTTGCTGGAGTTCATGTCACACTACTTCCTATGTAACTGTGCCTCTACCCCACCCACCAACCCCGATTTCCTGAGAAGTTGTATGGAAAAGTTGGCCTATCCAGCTTGGGCACACACAAGACTCAGGTGCAAAGCCAAACCAGCCCAAGGCTAGTCAGTATTCATGGCTTCCTTACTTCATCATAGCCACCTCTGGATTTGAAGTCAATGCAGTAAGACAAATTTCCTGAGAATACAACCTTCCGCCAAAGAGTTTCTAGTCCCCCTTTCTTCTACAGAAGGCGCACGTGAGAGAGCACGCCTTGAGCAGCTGAAGGAAGAGGACATCTTCCACGCCTTCATTCTGTGTGTTTTGAATCCCTATGTAGCCTCGCCTGGCCATCTTCCAGCCCAGGGCTCTGGAGTAGTAGAGATGATAGGTGTGCCACGCTCTATTTTAAATGAACAGTGAGCCAAGCACATAACATTATAGAAGGAGCCAGAATTAAATGTCCAGTTTCTACCTCTGATGTCCTTCTGGCTGGGGGACAGCCCGTGCCTGGTGCTCGCTCCCTGCCCTTTTGCAGCCCCCTTTCCATTTTGCTGACAAAGCACTATTTAATCTGTGCTGGGTTTTGTGGTGAATTAACATCAGTGCAACCTCTTTGTTCCATAAATTTAAGGCTAATCCTGGTAGAAACATATGTGCCCCCAGCAAGCGCCCCAATAGCAGGCACTCAGCAAATGTTAATTGAATGAAGGAGTAAATGAGCAAATGGCGCCCAGTGGCCTCATTCAGCTGCAAGGACGAAGGGAAGAGCAGAATCCCTGACATTAGTGCTTGGTCTCAGAACAATTACCAAGTTCCCTAACGTGCTGGGCAGATTCAGGAGTGGTAGCCTTGTACAGGAGCATTTAGGGAGGAAATAAGTGATTGCTTGATCTTTCAACTGTGCGTACATTTGTGTGTGTGTGTGTGTGCCTGGTGTATATGTGGAAGCCAGAGGACAACTTGCCGGAGTTGGTTATCTCCTTCTACCATGTGGGTCCAAGGAACTGAACCCAGGTTATCAGTCTTGGTGGCAAGCACCATGAACTACTAGGCCATCTCATCAGC
This sequence comes from Ondatra zibethicus, assembly GCA_004026605.1. Classification (NCBI taxonomy): domain Eukaryota; kingdom Metazoa; phylum Chordata; class Mammalia; order Rodentia; family Cricetidae; genus Ondatra; species Ondatra zibethicus. The sequence goes on from PVIU01008499.1 coordinate 33,336, forward strand.
CCCAACACATGTATCCTGACTGGGCGGTGGTGGGGCACGTCTTTAATCCCAGCACTTGAGAGGCAAAGGCAGGAGGATCTCTGCAAGTTCGAGGCCAGTCTGGTCTACAATCATAAATAAATAAATAAATTTTTTAAAAATTGGAATAATTATAATGACCAATGATGGGAAATAGGATCAATAAAATAAGGCAGGCCTATACTCAGGAGCCGTTGAAAAGTGAAATTTTTGGGTGGGCTCAGTGGAGCGCTTGGATGGCATGCAGAAAGCCCTGGTTCCCAGTACCCCGCACTGCATAAAATCATGTGCATTCCTATAACCCAGCACACAGGAGGCAGAGGCAGGAGGATAAGAAAGAAATCTGGTGTTGACCTCAGTTGCATAGGCCGAGGCCAGTCTGGAATACATTTTAAACTCTGTCTTGAGGGAAAGCAAGAGCGAGGGTAGGGGCTCTAGAATCTTCGATCACTGCTTGTATGGCCAAAGCTGGCAGTGCAGGCCTGTTATCCCAACTACTCAGGAGGCTGGGGCAGGAGAATGATAAGTTCAAGGCCTGTCTGGGCAATTTAGTGAGGTCCTGTCTCAAAATGAACTTACTGGTGTTTCAGTGGTAGAACATTTATCTAGCATGTATGAGGGCCCTGAGTTCAATTGCCAGTACCATTGAATAATCGTAATTATCATTATTTATTACTTGTATATTTATGTGCCTAACCTGAAGGAACAGCTTCTAAGCCTGTAATGACACTCATTTCTGGGGGCTGTGATTAAGGGGATAACTCTTCCTACTTTTTACAGTGTACAGTCTGAGGTCAACTGGGGCCTCTGGGATCAACTGAAAGCAGACCGTGGTCTGTCTCCTTCAGAGGACCCAGGCCCTCCCAGTCTCTGCACTCCACATCACCCCAGACCCCGTGCTTTCCACACAAACATGAAGCCCACTCCCTCAAGAGAGCTTTCTTGAAATCGCCGGAAAGGGTCACACTTAACCTCATTTCACAGCTATTTACCTCAAACTGCATGTGACCACCCACTGTGGGACTCCCTGGCTGGTCTCCATCCCACCAGGCTCTCACCTCCTGTCCGGGGGACGGCCTCCTTCTCCTGGGCTCTTCTCAGCCTCTATCTCCAGGGTCTGTGAAAAGTCGGCTTGCCTACCCGCCGTCCTCTTCCCCACACAGGCAGTGTGGTTGTGAAGGGGGAGGGGCTAATACATATGCTTTCATGCTGTTTGCTTTTCTTCACCGACCAGCATATAGTTGGTATTGCTTTTGTATTCAGAACAAAAACCCAGGAGATGAACACACAGGCTCCTCTGAACGCCTTGTGTGCTAATCTGTTAGAACTGGTCCCAGCTGGGGTAGAAATCGCAGCCAATTGGTGCAGGCTCCCCCATACGGAAGGGTAGAAACTTGAGAACGCGATCACACACAGAACTTTTCCTCCTCTGGTTAAGCCCCCACCACACTGAGTATGTGGGCCCTGCTCTGAAAAGTAAGTATCAGGTTGTTTCCATCCTAAAGTTAAGAGAGATGGCCACTGTAGGGGAAGCCTGACTGTTCAACAGGGCGGGGCCTAGGGAAGGATGCCACCCAGCGAGCTTCCTGCAGAAAGACCGCAAGGCAACGGTATTTATATGCGAACATTTAAATAAATAAATCCCAGAATCCCTGAGAGCCTCTGGGGGTCTTCCCTCTTGCCTTCTCTGCGTGCATCTAGCATCTTGAAGGATGCCCTGTGGGGTTTGGTCCTCTCAGTGGCCTCAGGAAGCATGCAGACCCTTGCTTTATTTGGTCTGCCCATTTTACAGGTGGTAAAAGTGAGGCTTGGAGCAGGAAGGAAACTTGCGCTGCCACTCTGCTTCTGAGGGCAGAGCCAGACTTTGAACCATGCAGGCTGCGCCCTGACTCGGTGTTCCGCGTTGACACATGTGCCCTGGTACAAAGAAGGAAAACAACCCCTGCATGTTGCCGGAGTTCTGGGGATTTTTGTTTGTTTGTTTCTGTGCTAGGCAATCACTTGACCACTGAAGCACACTCTGCCCAGGGCATGTGCCTTTTCTTATATCCCCTCTGCTGGAAGCTTTCACGGCAAGCATGCGTCCATCTCTACCAGCTTTGTGGCTGTGAAAGACTGGATGGAGCACAGTGATGGTGGGAAAAATGTATTTTCTAAAATGCCAGTGTTCTAGAATTGAACAGTTGTGTTGCTTGCTTTTGCTATGGCTCTGCCTTATTAAAAGGTTTTACTGTAACATAATACACACCATACAATGCACCTGCTTTCTGTGTGCAGTTCAGTGATTTTGGGGTTCTTTACAGAGATGTGCAGTCATCAACCCTGTGCAACCCCAGGATATTATCATCCCCCAAAGAAACCCTACACTGTTATCAGCCACTTTCTGCTCCTCCTCCCCCAGCCCTGGCAACTGCTGATCTGTCTTCCATCTGTGCACTCTTGTCTATTCTTGATTGCATAAAAATAGATCATACAGTATGGGATATGCCTCACTTAGTGCACTCGGCCTGATGCGTTCAAGATTCATTCAGAATGTAGCATGCATCAGACCTTCATTCTTGTTTTTTTTAAGATTTAATTTTTTTGTTTGAGACAGGGTCTTACTATGTAGCCCTGGCTTCCTGGAGTTCACTCTGTAAACCAGGCTGGCCTCAATCTCACAGAGATCTATCTGCTTCTGCCTCCAGAGTGCTGGGATTAAAGGCGTGTGTCACCATGCCTGGCTAATTTTTAATTTTTGATTTATGTGTATGTGCTTTGCCTGCATGCCCTCAGAGACAAGAGGTGGGAGTCACATCCCCTGGAACTGGAGTTTTGGATGATTGTGAGCCACTATGTGGGCGCTGGAAACTGAACCTGGATCTTCTGCAAGAGCAAGAAATGTTCTTAACTGCTGAGCAATCCTCCAACCACTTATTATTATTAATTATTATTATTAGTTTGTTTTTTGAGACATGTTTTTCTCTATGTAGTCATGGCTGTCCTGGAACTTGTTCTGCAGACCAGGTTGACCTCGAACTCAGAGATCCACCTGCCTCTGTCTTCTGAGTTCTGGGATTAAAGGTGCATGCCACTACTGCCTGGCTTCTTATTGTTTTTTAATTACTTGTGTGTCTCTGTGTGGGTTTGTGCACATGAATACAGTTGCTTATAGAGGCCAGAAGAAGGCATTCTGTCCTCTTAAAAAGTGGCAACTGCTTTTTACTGCTGAGCCTTCTCTTCAGCTTCTTTGATGATACTGGTGATGGTGATGATGATGGTGGTGGTGATGGTGATGATGGTGATGATGGCTGTGGTGAGGATGGTCTTGGTGATAAGGATGATGGTGATGATGATAGTGGTGGTGGTGATGATGGTGGTGGTGGTTCTTTTTTTTAAAATTCTTTGGATTTATTTGTTTTATTTACCCAAATGAGTATTTTGTCTGCATGTATGAATGTGTACCACCTGCATGCCTGGAGCTTACAGAGGCCAGAAGAGGAGTTCAATCCACTGAAACTGGAGTTATGGATAACCATGAGCCACTGTATCGGCGCTAGCGTCCGCACCCTCCGCAAGAGCGGTCACTGCTCCTAAAAGCTGAGCCGTCTTTCTGATCCTCCTTTATTCCTTTTATTGCTGAATAATATTCTCTTCAGTCCTGTGACTTTGCCACATTTATTTGTCTGTACATGATTTGCTGAACATTTGGGATGCCCCTGCCATTGCGCTGTTATGAGTGGCACTATCATGAAGGCCTGAGCATTTCCAGCCACATTCCTGCATGTATAGCTTCCTATTTCTCTCGTGCTTGTACCAAGGAGTGGAACTGCCTTGTCAAGTAGGAGTCTTGTTTCTGCCTGTCAGAGGAATTTCTATCCCTGTTATATCGTGACTGGAGCCAGCACGCATCTAGGTGCCTCAGAGTGTCCAGAATTTCTGAGAGTCATGGGCACCTAATCAACTCACCCTCTTGACTTTGAGGAAAGCTACAGGACTTCGCATTTAGGCAAGAGCATCTCTTTAAAATCTTTATACGCATGCATGCACACACGCACGCACGCGGGCTATGAAGACTCCGCCCACCATTGGTTACCTAGTAGCTGCATGTGTTGACTGATAGACTGTCGCAATACCACAAGGTAGTATGTCACTCTCATGTTCCTGAACATCCCCATAGTGCAGGCATAGTGCTGCTGAGAAGTGGCTATGCCACAGAAGCCAGAATGTGCTTCTTTTGATGGGAAAGGTGAACGTTCTCTGCTTAATACGGATAGAAGGGGAGGCAGATAGCTTACTAAACATGTGCAGTACCATAGGTTTGATACCTATGACCACAAAACAGTGACAATAACAATGAAGACAAAAGGACATGCTCTAATATCTATGGTAAGAACAAATCTTGTACCTGTGGATTTCTAAGAGGACATTGGTGCTTGTGCTGTTGTGTGTCAAAGTGCATAAACTATAGACATTCTGCATGAAAAGTATCTCGTTAATATTAAGAAGGTGTGGCCATAGGAACCAGGAGAGGTGGCACCTGTTCTCCCAGCTTGAAGGATCAGAAGTTCAAGGTCATCCCCAGCTACAAGTAGAATTTGACGCTGGCCTGAACTATGGGAGATCTTTTCTGTAAAAGAAAACCAGTGATTAAAGGGTTAGTACGCTCAGCAGTTTCTGTTCCAGCATTGAGGCCTTGGGTGACATGTCCCCAGGATGAGAGGAGGCTGCTCTGGGTCTTAAGAGCAGAGTGGAACATAAATAGCAGGGGGTCAGTGGAGTCTCCAGACACAGCCACACGGAAAATCCACCTAGCTGTGGTTCATCCTCTTGAGCCCACTCCCTCTCTGCCCCAGAGCAGTGTGGAAACGCTGGAGTGGGCAGCCAGGATGAGCTGTGGTGAAGGACTGACTCCCGTATGTCAAGGATGTTCTAAAGAGCTTTGTGCGACAGGAAGAGGGTGTCGGGAATATGGAGAGTTCTCCAGGCCTGTGAGCCTATGACACTCTCACGGAAGAGAGCATGCCAGTCACCCAGAACCTTCTTTTGGAAATGAGAATGGCCTCAGTTCAAGTGCATCATGTTCCTCTCCATTTAATAAGGAGCTTATAAAACGCAATTAGAAGACATGATTCAAAAGCCCTCAGTGGCTCCTGTGTCTGACAGCAGGGATTGCAAACTGAAAGGCCTTCAGGGCTCAGCAGTGGGGTGAGGAAATCATCCTGTGGGAGAGACTAGGGCCACCCTGTGTGGTAGGCACTGCAGTAGCAACACCAACAAGGGCCGACGGGCTAACGTCTAAATGTTTAAAATTATTCTCTGGGTGGTGGTGGCACATGCCTTTAATCCCAGCACTTGGGAGGCAGAGGCAGGTGGATCTCTGTGAGTTCAAGGCTAGCTTGATCTATAGAGTGAGTTCCAGGACAGCTAGGGCTGTTACACAAAGAAACCCTGTCTGGAAAAACAAAAAAACAAACAAGAAAATTAAGTAAATAAGTAAATAAACAAAATTGTTTGTCAGGTGAGAAATCAAAATGTTCTACCTCCAATAAACCCATGCTGAGTCAGTGCTAGAAGCTGAGCCACACAAGCTAGGGCAGGAGATGGTTACTCCAAAAGAAGCTTTTGTGATTTTTTTTTTAAAGATGGTCTCTTGGGGCTGGCGAGATGGCTCAGAGGTTGGGCGCACTGACTGCTCTTCCACAGGTCTTGAGTTCAATTCCCAGCAACCACATGGTAGCTCACAACCACCAGTAATGAGATCTGGTGCCCTCTTCTGGCCCGAAGGCATAAATGCAGGAAGAACCCTGTATACATAATTAATAAATAAGTTTAAAAAAAATAAAATAAAGATAGTCTCTTACTAAATATCCCTAGCTATCCGGAAACTCACTGTGGAGACCAGGCTGGCCTTGAACTCACAGATCCATCTGCCTGCCTTTTCGAGTGCTGGGATTAAAAGCATGCGCTGCCAGGTCTGACTCTTTATTTTTAATTGCATGTGTGCATCTGTGTGTGCACGTGAATGCAGTTGTCCTCAGAAGTCAAAAGAGGGGTCAGAACCTTTGAAGTTGGAGTCACAGGCAGTTGTGAGCTACCAGACATGCGTTCTAGAAACTGAACAAGAGCAGCAAGCACTCTCAACTGAGCCATCTCTCCAGCCTGCTTTTTGCAAATTTTAGAGGATGCCCCTCACAGTCTATCACTGTTTACTCCATCCTTTGCTCCCATATGAAGCCAGGCCGAGGAAGCAGAGTTGAAAGGCGCTCGCTACACCTTCCCAGGGGAACAGATGCAAACCCAAACAACCAGCTCGGGCGCTGCAGCTGCCACCTGTCCTTTCTCTGCTGAAAGCCACAGGCCTGGTGTGACTCTTTTCTGCATGAACGTCACCTTTGTGTACTCCCTCCTCCACAGTCAAGAACAGTGGTTCTAAGCATATTACTGAACATGTGCAGTACTATATTCTCATCCCCAACCCCTGGCTCACTGAGTCGGGATCCCCCTTGTTAACAAGCTCTCCAAACCATTTCAGTCTGAGCAGTCTGAGAACTCTTGCCAGGCTTCACAACCTCCGCCACATTTCTGATAGCGTGGCTTTTAAGTAGTATGACTGACTCCGTGCCCCCACACTAATGAAATTGGAATCTCTGGGCACAGGGACTGCCCTCAGAACTAGGAAAACTCTCCAGGCTGATGGAATGGCCCACTGCCTCAGGGGATGAGGGACCAGGGTGAGAATGTCATAGAAGGCCCAGCTGACGACAGAAGAGCATTCTATATGCTCATCCGGGCCTCCTGAATCTCCAGAGTGGCCTTCACACCAGAACATACAGAGGACACAGAGTGGCCCACATCCCTCCCCACAGTTCTCCTGAGCACAAATTTCATTTAGACCTGCAGCAGAACCTATCTCTGTCCCTAATGCCTGCACATCATCTCAGGAAGGAACTGTGGGGGTGCCAAGTTGCCAACATTATCATTGTGTATGTGCATGATGTGTGCGTGTGAAGGTTAAGGGACAACTCTCTAGATTCATTCTCTCTATCAGGTATTGAACTCAGGCAGCCTGTCTTGTGCAGCAAGCTTTTTACTCTCTGAGCCATCTCTAGCTCAAGCAGTGTCTCTGAGAGAGGAAGAGCAAGTCACCTACTGAATGGTTTGTGCCGCCAACGTTCTCTGAGATCTGGGGACTCTCTGGGTATGACTAATGCATTTCAATTCCTTTGTCATCACAGTCCCCTACCTTGGATTCGAGTTAAATCATATATTCCATCAGTAATGTATATGTATTATAATTTATATACTTATTACTTATAAATTTGATCATATGTCATTAACGTAGAATTACAATTTATATTGTAATTACATGAATTCTAATTAGTAAGCACATAGAAAATATAATAATCACAGTATAATTACTGTCTGTTCAGTCCCTACCCTGTGCAGACACTTTACTTAAATGCTTCAAAACAACCCAGTACAGGCTGGGCATGTAGCTAAGATGGCAGAGTGCTCACCTAACATGCAGGAAGGCCTGGATGTGATGCCCTGTGCTACATAAACCAAGCATGCAGACACCCGCCTCTGAGGTGGAAGCTCAAGGTTGTGCTCAGCTGCATAGCAAGACTGAGGCCAACTCAGACTGCATGAGACCCTGTCTCAAAAAACCCACAAGAATAAAACCCAAACTAAACAAAGCATAAACCACCCCAGTACATATGTGTTATGCTTTGCTCTACTCTCTCAAGATAAGAAAGTTGGACAGAAGTAGTATTAAGTAACACACTCAAGATCCCATACACAGAAAATGGCAGTGTTGGTATTTGGAGATAGATCTGTTCTCTGAAATTGTCACTTAACTTTACTCTCTACTTAGTAAGTAGTGATGTTGTATATATCTTAACAGTATTAAAGTCATTAAAAATTTTTACATTTTATCATTTAAAAGTGTTTGTGTATATAGGTGTTTTACATGCATGTGTATTTGTATACTTCCTGTGTGTCTGGTGCCCACAGAGGCCAGAAAAGGGCATTGGATCCCCTGGCACTGGAGTTATGGTCTGTTGTGAGCCGCCATGTGGGAGGTAGGAATCAAACCCGGGTCCTCTGCAAGAGCATCCAGTGCTCTTAGCCACTGAGCCATCTCTCCAGCCCCAATATTATTAAAATCATTAAAATTGGAACTGGAAAGGTGGCTCAGTGGCTAAGAGTTTACTACAGTTAAGAGTTACTGATCTTAGGGCTGGAGAGTAGCTTAGTGGTTAAGTGCACTGACTGATCTTCCAGAGGACCCTGGTTCAATTCCCAGCACCCATATGACAGCTCAAACTATCTGTAACTCAACTTCCAGGGGATCTGACTTCCTCACAGGCATACAAGCAAAACACCAATACATAGAAAATAAAAATAAATAATTATTTTTTTTAAAAAAAATAAAAGACCTACTGCTCTTTCAGAGGTCCCGGGCTCAGTTTCTAGCACCCACATGACAGCTCACAGTCATCAGAAACTGCAGTTTCAGGGGGTCTGAAACCCCCTTCCGGTCCTCACAGTCACCAGCCATACACATGGTGCACGCACATAACATAATGCAAGCAACCATTCATACACATAAACTAACAATAAATAAATCTTCAAAATGATTGAAATTAAAGGTTTCTCTTCAGATAGTACTCATCTTTTGCCTAGTATTATTCATATAGCATAACATGTTAATATGCTCTTTTTAATATGCATAAAAATTCCTATATAATCTGTGCATATATAATAGTGTGCAGCCATGCCAACTGCAAACCTGGTAAACGCTAACTATGAAGCAGTGTCCTCGCACGCTGCACACACAGTTTCAGTTACAGTTCCTCATAACCAATAATGCTATTTCCCAAGCGCCCAGGCTGCCAGCATCTAGCAGTTCTGCTTCACACTTCGGGAAAATGGTCGCACCTTTTTCCCTCCAACATTGACACATGGATCTAGGCGGCAACATTCCGCAAGGGGAAGAATAAAACCGGAGGCCCCAGCAGGCTGCAATTGTGCTGGCAACAGCTTGAGAGCAACAGGTTGCAAACGATCTCGTTTTCTTCTAAGTACCCTTACAGTGAAAGTAAATAACCCCTGCTTTAGAGACGGGTGCTCCAGTAACAAAGCTGAGTAAAGCCAGCGAGGTGGCAGGAGATAGAGAAGTTTTGGTAGTGTTTCCACGAAACCTGGCAGCTCAGGAAAGTAGCGCATGGAAGAATGGACAGGTGCCCATGATTTTATCCTTTAGTTTGTTGGTGACTTTAAAAGTAATTTAAAAAGTTATGAGTAACTGTCTGGAGGCAATTAAATTGCAAGCTAGGTCAGCAAAAATAAAAATTAAGTCAGACTGACTTAATTAATCTTAGCATTCTGGTGTCAGAGGCAGGTGGATCTCTGCGAGTTTTGGGTCAGCCTGGTCTACCTAGTGAATCCTGGGCAAGTCAGGGCTACTCAGTGAGACCCTGTCTCAAATAGAATAATAAAAAATAAAATTTAAGACTAAAAACAGCAAAACGTTTGTGGCTGGCAAGATGGCTCAGTGGGTAGAGGTATTCACTCGCCAGCCTGACAGTGTAAGTTCAACATCCAGGATCCGCATGGTAGAAGCAGGAATTTAGCACCAGCAAGTTGTCTCTGGACCCTCCATACATGCATCACGGTGTGTGTGTGTGTGTGTGTGTGTGTGTGTTTTTCTGCCTCCTGAGTGCTGTAATTAAAGGAATCTATCACTACAGCTGGCTGTATACCAAATTTAAAAATTAATTTTAAAAAATTTACTAGGGCATAAGTCACATATTTGAGTTTCTCATTGAAGTACTCATTCAGCCAAGCTTATTTTTAAATTCTTGTAGATTCTATCTTCATGGTTTGGGAAGTACTCTTTTGTTTATTGAAACAGCATCTCGCTATCTAGCCCTGGCTAACTTAGAACTTGCAATGTGGGCACAGATTGGGCTGGAACTTACAGTAGTATCACTGCCTCTGTTTCCTGACCACAAGGAAACAGGTGTGTACCACCAAGCCTGGGTAGATCCTACCCTTAAAACAAACTGACACATATCTCTCAGGGTGAGGAAGTGATTGAGCTACTGTGTGATCCTCAGGGTGGAAAGAGACATACAGTTCCCATGGTATGGACAGTGTGACATCATCAGGGCAGGACAAAGTGCCACAGACTAGGTGGCTTAAGAACAATAGAAATTAGGGACTGGAAAGATGGCTCAGGGGTTAAGAGTGCTCGCCCTCCTCCTCTCCTTGCAGAGGACCAGAGTTTGGTTCCTGCACCCACACATCAGGTGGTCTCACAACCACCTGGGACTCCAACTCCAAAGGACTCCGTGCCCTCTTCTGGCCGACACAGGTACCTGAACTCACATGTGTGTACACAGAGAGATACACATGCATGGTCATAGTTTTAAAAAGTAAGTCTTTAACAAAATATTTATTAGTTTATTCTATTTTGATGCTAAAGACCGAGTCCAGGGCCTAGAATGTGCTAACACAACAAAGTTTGATCCTCTGCTCGCATCTAAAGTCAGTGCCATGGGTGCCATATGCTCCCTGTGACAGTTGCCGGGCTGACTCCTTTGGGCTCCTCCTACATTCTGGGCTCCTCCTACATTCTGGGCTCCTCCTACATTCTGACACATTTTGTTTCCTGACCATGAGGAAACAGGTGTGCACGGCGCCACTCTGTGTTTGGCTACAAGCTGTAATGGTGCAATGATGGACATATTGGATTGAAAGGCACCCTACTCCAGCATGACCTCATTTCTAATAAGGTCCCCAAGGTTGGGACTTCAGCATCCTTCCTGGCGGGACATCACGCAACCCACAAACACATGCTCCTCTCCAGCTTTCACAAGTGGCATAAACAAGTATCTTTTGTGTTGACCACAGTCTTTGTTTCTTTCCTGTTCTCTTCTCTAGATTGAGGACATGTTTAATGAGATCAAGTTTAGCGAATACGTGGACACAGGGAAGCTGATCGACAAAATCAACTTACCGGATTTCCTCAAGGTTTATCTTAATCATAGGCCACCTTTCGGTAACACCATGGCCGGCATCCAGCAGAGCTTTAACGTGCTGGGTTTCACCAATTCCCAAGGGAAAAAGGCTATTCGGAGAGAGGACTTCCTGAACTTGCTCCTCACTAAAGGTAACACATAAGCAAAGACATGTGGTAACAACCTTGAGCCATTCCTAGCAGAGGAGGCCTCGTTAGGGCAGGCAGACACATTGGGGTCCCCATCTGTCATGACGAACAGCCATGGGACAGGGTCACCTTGTAGTGTCTTGCATATCTGACAAGTGTGGGTTAATGAGAAGGTCCCTGACCTAGAAATGAGGACCATGTGACTCATGGGCCAGCAAGATGACACAGTGGGTAAAGGTGTTTGCCACAGAGCCCGATGACCTGAGTTCAACTCCTAGAACTCACACGGTGGAAAACGTTGTACTCTGACCTCCAAACACAGGCCAGGGCATGTGCCCCCATTTCCACCCACAAAATAAATAAATAAAAATGCAAAAAAAAATATTTAAAGAAAAGCGTGCTTCACTCTCAACTTTCCAAGCTCACATGTGCTGTTTTGTTGTTTTGTAGCCCAGGCTAGCCTCTCCATCCTCCTGCCTCAGCCTCCATAGTTCTGGGATTGAATACATATACGACCACACCCAATTTGACTTTTTTTTAAAAGATTTATTTATTTATTATGTGTACAGCATTCCTTTCATGTATGCCCACATGCCAGAAGGGGGCGCCAGGTCTCATTATAGATGGCTGTGAGCCACCATGTGGTTGCTGGGAATTGAACTCAGGACCTCTGAAAGAGCAGTCAGTGCTCTTAACCACTGAGCCATCTCTCCAGCCCCACCCACCCACCCAGTCTGACTTGTAAAATGGGGAGGTATTTGCCAGTTTATCAATCTCCTTGGGCTATAGTACGGTCAGGATGGGTTTGGGATGTCAAACTATACTACAGTGAACATCTATTTCTACCTACTATGTGAGGGCCATCTTGTACTGTCTTGTACATCTGACAAATGGGCTTTTTTATTGCAGCCAACCTAGGATGGCTCTGAGAAGAGGAAGTTTGAAATAAGGCAGAGCCTAACCTTCATTACCTTGCCTCTTCCTACAAGCCCCAACATCTCCCAGCTTTGTAATGCCATATAAGGGTATATCGTGACAAAATAGGACTCTTTCTATCTAAAGAAATGGCAGAGTACATCTCTTTAAGCTGTCTGGGCCAGTGAGATGACTCAGCGGTTAAGAGCACTGACTGCTTACTGCTAAGACTGGGGACCCAAGTTCAATCTCTAAGACCCAGAGTGGCAGTAGAGAAACGAAACTGTCCTCTGACCTCCAAACATGCACCATGTCGGTATACACAGCATGCCCGCACACACACGCATACACACAAATAATAAACAAATGTAAATTAAAAAAAGAACTCTAACCAGAGGGGTGGCACACAACTGAAATCCCAGCACTTGGGAAACAGAGACAGGGAGATGGAAAGGACCAAAGGTGTAGCTCATTTGTAGAATGCTTGCCTAGCATGCTCAAAGCCTGGGTTGGATCTCCAGTACCACATAAACCAGATCTGGTGGCCCTGATCTGGAATCCCAACACTTGGGAGGTAGAGGCAAGATCAGGAGTTCAAAGATCACCTTAGCTTTATAGAGAGTTTGAGGCCAGGCCAAGGAGACCCAGGATACAGGAGACCCAAATACAGGAGACCCAGCCTCAAAACGACAAACCAAAGAATCTCATAGTTCTCAACCCTGATGTGAGATGGAGCCCCAGAGTTAACGAGACTCCTTTGATCCCCACGCCCAGGCGAGCACATGACAGAGGAGGAGATGTATGACTGCTTCGCGACCCTGTTTGGCCTGAATCCTGAGGGGTGGAAATCCGAGCCCGCAGCCACCTCCGTCAGAGGTACTTGGCCTTTGTCTGGGCTTGTAGCCGCCACTCACTAATTTGTTATAGACTTAAGAGCATTTATTCCTCCCGACTGGTACAAGCCACTCTCCTTAAGACCCTGCACACAACAGTCAGTCTGCTAGGAATCCCGTGACTAGGCGATGGCAGAGCAAGTGAGCCTTGGTGGTGTCTGCTGGACACTCCGCTCTGCTTGTCCTGTGGGGTGTCTTCCGGCCTTGTTCCTTCCTCCCTCTCTCTCTCTCTCTCTCTCTCTCTCTCTCTCTCTCTCTCTCTCTCTCTCTTAGACAGGGTTTCCCCCTGTGTAGCCCTTGCTGTCCTTGAACTCACTAAGTAGTCTACACTGGCCTTGAACTCAGAGAAGGGCCTGCCCTGCCTCCAGAGTGCTGGGACTAAAGGTGTGCGCCACCACTGCCCAGCCCTCTTTCCTTTCTTTATTACACTGGGTTCGTCTTTCTGGCTTGGGTGGGTGAACATAAGCCACTCCTGGAGGGTAGCTGTGGAGAGGGTGACAACTGGGTAGGCCATACAAACTCAACTCCAAGCTATTAGGACTTTAGAGCTCTATTTCTCTTTCTTTGTTTTTTTAATTTATTACTTTTATTTTATGTGCATTGGTGTCTTGCCTGCATGTGTGTCTGTGTGAGGGTGTCAGATGCCCTGGAGCTGGAGCTACAGACAGTTGTGAGAGCTGGGAATTGAACCCAGGTCCTTTGTTGATCTTAACCACTGAGCCATTTCTCCAGCCCCTCTATTTCTTTCCTCTCTTTCTCTAGTGTTTGGTTTTCTTTTTCCTTTTTTTTCTGAGCTAGAGTCTCATTATGTAGCCTTGATTGGCCTGGAACTCACTATGTAGCCAAAGCCTTCTTCAAACTCACAGAGATCCACCTGCTGCCACCTGAGTGCTATAAAGGGATGTGCAACCATGCCTGGCTTTCTTTTTTTTTTTTTTTTTAATTTGTGAGTGGTCTCTTTATGTAGCTTGGGCTAGCCTTGGACTCCTGATCCTCCTGTCTTCGCCTCCTAAGTGCCAGGATTACAGGTGTGCACCATCATATCTGGCTCTTTTTCCTTTTCTTAAACATTTTCTTCTATGTCTTTTTATATTCTCTGTGTGTATGTGTATATTTGTGTCTATGTGGGGGGGTGCATGCACACATGTGTTTATGTTCTCTCCTTCCACTGTGTAGGTCCTGATGATAGAACCCAGGTCTTCAGACTCGGTGACAAGGAATTTCACCCGCTGAGCCACCTCACCCACCAGTCTAGTTCTTTTTCTTGCACGTGTACATGTATCTGATGTGCATGTGTGTGAATAGTTATGCATGCATATGTGTCTGTTTATGAGTGTGGAGGCTGGAAGTGAACACCATGTGTCTTCCTTGATCATTTTCTACTATATTCATGAAGACAGGGGTTCTCACAACTCAGCTATCCCCCAAATCCCTGTCTGTCTGCCTGGCGCTAGCTGTAAGAGGCCTCTCCATTGATGGACGTCTGCATGGGTTCTGGGAATCTGAGCTCAATCCTCACTTGTATAGAGAGCACTTTATCCTTCATGTCGTCTCCCCATGAGCTTCGAGTTCCCCCGAGGTCATGCTAGCCTTGGGGTGTGCTTGATGGTGGGGGCTTTCCTCACATGCCCGAAGCCCTGGATTCCACCCCCAGCATCAAATGAATGAAAACTCCTCTTTCTCTTCCCGCTGTACCCAAGAATGTCCTACCTCTGCCTCTTCTCAGCAGTTGCCACTCCCAGGTGTCCCTGGTGTGAGTGTACTCTCAGGAAGAGCCAATTCACACAGCTCTTCCAGGCCCACTCGGGCTGGCAAAGTCTCTACCCACAAGCCCAGGGTAGTTGGCCGTCAGTCATAGCTCCTGAGACTACGGACACAGACTCCTGGCCTATTTCCCCACCACCACTTCCTTTTATTGTCTAACCAGGTTTGCCACGACCTTGGTTAACAGGGCTCTCCTCCTCAGTGAACTGGTTCCAAAAGTCAAAAGTGACCCTTAGCTCAAAATACTACCTACTTCACCCCCCTCCCTTTTCTTTCTTTTCAAGGGTTTTATTTTAAGTGTATGGGTGTTTTGTTTGTGTGTATGACTGGTGCCCAGGGAGGCCAAAAGAGAGAGCAGGATTCCCTGGGACTGGAGTTACAGATGGTTTTGAGCCACTGTGTGGGTGCTGGGAATCCACCCTGGGTCCTCTGGAAGAACAGTCAGTGCTGTTAACTGCTGAGCCGCCTCTCCAGACCGCCTCCCACTTTGGCTTAGCATCATTTCCTTGGGTTTTAGAACTCGCTCTTGTTAGGAGCTTCATCCCTGAAAAAGGCATTTGATCTTCTTTTCTTGCCTGTCTAGATTCAGAAATCTGCCTCGAAGAAGAACTTCCAGACGAAATCACCGCAGAAATATTCACGACTGAAATTCTTGGCTTAGCCATTTCCGACAGTTCCGGACAGTTGGATCAGTGAAGTCCCTGGGAATGCTGGCAGCACAAAGCACTCTGTGTGCTTGCACACGCATGTGTGCCTTTTCCAAGGGGTGTTCCTTTTCTGTACACGCCTGCCCCACCCTAATTTTCAGAGCATTTAGACATTAAAAGCCACTTTCTCTTGACAATGGAATTCACAAAGTTGGACACTGCACTGTCTGTGAAAGAAGAGTGGGTGAAGGTGAGAACAGCCTGGCAGTTGGATCCCTAGGCCTGACCGGGAGGCGGGGGGCGGGGGTTCTCAGCCAGTGGCAGGCCTTCCTTATGGCACGTATGCTTCATGGAAGTCTTAGTCAGCCACTCACGCCCTTCCTTTGGAGTGCTGTCTGTACTGCTGGCCTCTGTGGCTGGGAGGAGGAGTTCTGGGCTCCTGGGAGTAGCAGACTATTTTCTTTCTCAGCAGAATACCCAAGCAGTTGTGCGTGGCCGTTCCAGTGAGCATCACTGGCCATGCTTAACTCTGGTGGCAACAGCCAAAAAAAAAAAAAAAAAAAAAAAAAAAAAAAAAGCAGAAGCAACCCACGGACTGCACCTGGGCCAGAAGCCCCATAGCCCTGCTCCTTCATGATGTAACTGACAAGCTTTGCTTTACCACCTCACCCTCGCTGGGCTGCAGTGCACTCGATGGGCAAGAACAGGGGCATTAAGGACATCTCTGAGTTTACAGTGATTTTTTTTTCCTGCATGCTGGCATAATTAGGGAGCGTTATGGCCTGCTCTTTGAGTTTTCCCTCAGTTCAAAGGTTCCAGCAAGTGTCCCCATGTTACCTTCCAGCACTGTATCTGCCTACCCCACCAGGGCCTTCTCCTTAGACGTCAGCATTAAGAGACATTTCTCTTTGAGGGGACGTAAACATTTAAAAAAATTCGTTATTCTTATTTTATGTGTGCTGGTGTTTTGCCTACATGTATGTCTGTGTGAGGGTGTCAGATCCCCTGGAACTGGAGCTACAGACAGTTGTGAGCTGCCATGTGGGAGCTAGAAATTGAACCCAGGTCCTCTGGAAGAAAAGATAGTGCGTTTAACCACTGAGCCATCTCTCCAGCCCTGAGGGACATTTTTAGAGCCCTTTTCCTAGGGAGCAGGAGAGACCCAGCATCACATCGCATCTGTGCACATGTGCCAAGCCCTCCTCAGGGTACAACTGCAAGTTTGTCACACTGAGAGTCTTTGGAATAGTCTGGAATGAGGAACAGAACCATCTACCCCAAACCAGGCTGTGTCATGGCGACCTTGGGGCAGGCAGCAGGAGTCAAGGTTCTACAAGCACCTGATTGTCGGAGCGTGTCACTAGGGCTTTGCAACCTGGTTTATATTTTGTTCTTTTAAAAAAAATCATGGAAAAGAAACACAAGCTTTATGAATCGATTTTGTAACTGCTCAGGACCTAGGAGATATATTACCAGGCTAGTTAAAAAGTTCCTGGGGACATTTTAGGGAACATGAAACTGGCAAATAACTTGTTCTCATAAAAACAAAAAACTGGAGTTGAACACAGCCTGGACAGCAGGCAGGACTTTCCTTTATCAAATCCGGCACCTTTAAACTTTGCAGTTCCTGACTACAGATATTGCAATGGTTGTCATGAGCAAAATTGTCAGTGCCACTTGAACCAACCAGGGCTGGTGTCACCGTCAGAGGCAAGTTGGGATGATCTCGCCATGCTCATCCAGCCATAGAGAAGGAAGGCCAAGGTCCTGGCTATGGACAGTCCTCCAGGAAGGCCAAAATAGCCAGGGCCAGCAAAATTAGTCGCAGTGCCCCACTCTTCCCATCCCAACATGGTCAGGGGACCCTTCTACCTGGGACACTTCCAGCAGGTGGCTTGAATGCATTGTCTCTCGATATATCTGACTAAGGCAGAGTCAGTCAGCAGCTTCAGGGCAACTGAGCAAAGGAGAGGGCAGGCCAGCATTGTCACCCAAGCCCACTGGTCCTGGGGATGGGACAGTGCAAGAAGATCACAGAGTATTGAGATCAAAGGACAGAACTTGAACACCAAAAACCTTACTGGAAATGTTCTTTTGAAAAACGAGGCTTCTGGCTAGGAGGCTGTGTGTTCCTATGAGATTGTGAACTCACAGACCAGTAGTGAGTGGTCTTCCAGAGGCACCTCTCCTCCCCAGCGCCCACCCCTCCTCTCCATCCGGCCACCCATCCCCAGCCAGCTCTGAGAACTGGGAGTGCCTAGCACGTTATTTGCCCTGGAAACCCAGAGATTGGGTCCCTGGTCTGCTTCTGACATCTTGTAGCCCTTGTGACACCTGTGAGCCCTTGGGTGTGGCTAAGCCCTTGGTTTTGTCCTGGAATAGCTCCTGGAGAGGTGGTGAGGACTGAAGAAGACAGAGCATTCCTGGCACAGGGTACCGTTCCCAGTACTACAGCAGCTATTATTATCACAGGCAGAGACTGTACCGGAGAACTGAGAAGTTGCCTGACAAGAATTAACTTCTCCTGGGACTACGGTTTGAACAGCACAATATACCCACTCAGCAGGGGTCTCTCTTAGGTTTGAGCCTGGGTCCCCAGTATTTGTAGACCCAGAAACTTCTGTTTCTTTATTGATAGATTTAGGTAGACGCTGATGCAGATGAGGATGGCTTCTAACTTCTCAAATAACTGAGGGTGACCTTGAACTGATACTGCTGCCTGTATGTCATGTGACGCTACTTCTGGGGAGATATGAAAAAACATCTCCTGTAGCATGAATTCTAATTTCTCTTAATAATAAAAACCCAGAGTCAGATGTAGGGGTTAATGCTGTAAGATTAGAGAAGCAAGTCAGTCAGTCACTGGAGAGTTCTGATCTCTACCAATGCTCAGACCTAAGGGGTGATCCTGTCTCTATGAATCCTCAGGCTGCATCTCAGACTGCCTCTCAGACTGAATCCTCAAACTGCATCTGAGCTTGTCTCCTCCTGCCTTATATTCCTCTCTCCACCCAGCCATATCACTCCTGTCTCCACCTCCCTAGTGCTGGGATTAAAGGCGTGGGGTCCCAAGTGCTGAGATCACCTATGTGTGAGCTCTGTTTCTCTTTTATACAGATTCAATCTCAGGTAGCCCAGGGTAGTCTTGAACTCACAGAGATCTGTCTGCCTCTGTCTCCTGAGTACTGGCATTAAAAGTGTGTGCCACCACTGCCTGGCCTTTGTGACTATCTAGTGGTTTAGCTCTGCACTCTGACCTTCAGTCAAGCTTTATTTGTTAGATTACAAACAAAATATCACTACAGCCTACTCAACCCAAACAAGGGATCAAATTCAGGAAAGCACTGAAGTCCAATTTGGTGAACCAATGAGTTTTGTTGGGGTTACTTACAGAGACAGAAATGACTCAAAGATAGCTGCATCACCAAATCCCACCCTAGCATGGGTGACAGCTCACAAAAGTTGGGAGCCTGGAGCCTACTGCACAGCCTGGAGGCAGCTTAATAGGCTAGATAGCGTCTCTTCAAGGCATGTAAGTTGGTCTAAGCCTCTTCCAGACAGCTCCATTTGTCTCAGTGTTTCTCTCAGCAGGCCTTACTATTCATATATGCTTGGGGGAGGAAAGGGCCTAGTGAATCTGATCAGTTTCAGGGACTTGCTAAACCTTTTGGGTTGTTTTCTCCCTGAGCCTGAAGAGCTCCCTGCAGGACTGGTGGAAAGTCTCACCTCCCTTTGGAGCAACCCATGTCTTAGTGAACTTTCCTCCAAGATGGAAGGTTTTATGTTGGAGGGAATTCCTACACAGCACTTCTAAGTGCTGGGATTACAGTCACATGCCACACCTAGTTCTTCTTTGGATTTGAAGTGAATGCCACATCTTCCCAACCCTCCACATCAGGGCTGGCAAATTCTTCAACGGGCCGGGCGGCTGTGGAGCACGCCTTTAATCCCAGCACTTGGGAGGCAGAGGCAGGCAGATCTCTGTGAGTTCGAGGCCAGCCTGGTCTACAAGAGCTAGTTCCAGGACAGGCTTCAAAGCTACAGAGAAACCCTGTCTCAAAAAAACAAAACAAAACAAAAAAATTCTTCAACGGACCCAAGGTAAATAGCACTTCAAGGCTGGTGGTCTCTATCTCAGTTCCGCCGAACTTACAGTGTAGGGCAAACACCAACATACACAATGTAGAAAAGAGTGTCCATGCCAGTGAAGCAGCACAGCTCTAGTGACAATTGCCAGAGACCTGGACTCTGTAACTCCTACGTGTGACAGCATTCTCTTCTTAATGTTTTCCACCATCTTAAAAATGAAAAGAAATATTTCTTAGCTTGCAGGCTGAACAAAAGCAGAAGTAGCCTTGGTTTGCCCACAGACTGTAGTCTTCTGACTTTGCTTTGCCTCACAGGACAAGTCCCTCACCCTACCAGATTATCACAATGGTAGTGAATCTATACAAAGTACTGACTCTGCCTGGCATGGTAGTGCAAGCCTATAATTGTAACACTTAGGAGGTGGAGGCTGGAGGAGGAGTCCAAGGTCATCCTTGGCTACACAGGGAGTTTAAGGCTAGCCTAGGCTACGCAAGACCCTGTCTTTAAAATAGTAATGATGATGATGATAACAATAGTAACAGCAATACTTGCCCTTCAAAAGATGTTAAGATTGTGACAAACAAGGAAGGACCGAGACATAAAGGCCAGATGTGGCATGGTCCCTGGATCTGTCTGTTGACGTTGCCTGGAGAACCCAGGCGATTGAAAGGAACTCAGCGCTTAGTTACTAGTGCCCCAGCAGCAGGCGTTCCGTGGCTTCCACTAACCTTCCATGGTCCTCTCTGTAAGACACTCATGTTGGGGAAGCTGGTGAAGGGTCTGTGGGGACCCTCTGTGCTGCCTTCCAATGCCTCTAAATCTAAAATGATTTAAAAATGGGTGGGGGCAATGCTTTATTTTTGCTGTGTTATGAACTAAACACAGGGTCTTGTTCATGCTAAGCAAGTGCCTTGCCACTGAGCCACACCCCCGGACTCAACAAAAGCTGCCTTTTAGAAGGTGGGGGTCTACATCCTTGCCTGCCTTTGCTACTTTGTCCTGTGTCTTTCTCCAGTGAAAGTTCCTGAGTCACTGGTACCCACCACACCACACGCCCTGGCTCTCTGACCATCCTGACCCACCCTAAACAGGCTGAACTATAGCTCCAGCAGTCACAGGTGCTTTCAGTGTGAGCATGCTCTCTAAGGGTTTGGCCAGTAGGTCCCAACAGGCAGCCATTTCACAACTGACGCAATAGACGGGGGGCCTTGGGAACCAGTATCAAGTTGCCACCCTATGTTCATGTTATTTAACTACCCTCTGCTATCTCTGCTTCCAGGAACATGAAGAAGAAAGAAGGGGACAGGGAATTGGCATTACACCTGTGGTAATTACACACGGTGGTACACACCTGTAACCCCAGCAGTCAGGAGGCAGAGGCAACATTGGCACAAGTGCACCACATGTATGACACAACCTTCATGGTGAGAGGAGGGCATCAGGTTTGCCTAGAAATGGAGGTACAGACGGCTGTGAGCCACCATTAGGTGCTGGGAACTGAACTCCAGTTCTCTGAATGAGCAGCCAGTACTCTCAACTGCTGAGCCATCTCTCCAGCCCAATCCTAGGGTTTTTGTGCATGTTAGGCAGACTCCTTACAACATAACTGTACCACCAGGCCTTCATGCCTTCATTCATAAGCCAAGAACAAAGAATTTCATTTGTTTACCCAATCCTGGGTTCCACATATTTACTACACGCTAGAGACTACGCCCAGAGTTAGCTGTCCCCTGTGACTGCCTGTCCTCCGTGAATAAGACAGGGGTGGCTCTTACATCCTAGGAGCATGTGTTAAACAAACAGTCCCACTGTGCTGGGAGGCTGGAGAGAAGGCCTGGGCCCAGGAGACTGACATCGGAGACGACTGTGTTCTGAAGAAACAGCCAGGGTGAACCATGGAAAAAGGGGAGCATTCCAGTCAAAGCAGACAGTGTGTCTCAAGCCGGGAGCTTGGGAAGTGTGTGTGTGTGTGTATGTGTGTGTGTGTGTGTGTGTGTGTGTACCCCCAGGGATGCTGTGGGCATGGTGATCTCTGAGTTCCTTCCTTGGCGCCTTGTCCTTCCACATGGGATTCTTCCTCCTGAACAAGAATGATTTAATACACAGAAAGGGGCAGGGAAAACAGAGACCACCAAATGTTAGCATGGAAGCTCACTTGCTTGCTCACTCTCTCCCCTCTCTCTCAATTTTATTGCATTTATTTTCTTATTTTGTGAGAAGAAAGACACATGCATGCTAAGGTATACATGTGGTTGTCAGAGGACAGATTGCAGATCCATATGGGTTTTGGGGATCAAAATCAGGTCATCAGGTTTGGCAGTGAACACCTTTTACCCACTGAGCCATCTTTTGGGTCCTGTTCTTATTTATTCATAATCAAAGAGCCTTCATATGGGACAAGATGTTACTCTGAGGATCACAGGTCTTGAGTCCTTAGGGGTACCTATTCATCCTTTCAAGGTTTCCAGGAATACCAACATTGAAGGTGACGGTGGGGATTGAACCTAGGGCCTTGAACATGCTAAGCACATGCTAGACCCCTGAGCCACACCCCTAGCAGAAAACTTTTTTTGTAATTCTTGTTTGTTCTGCAGTGTTTACCGTGCTGGGGATAGAACCAGGGCAGAGTTTGCTACTCTCAAGACACCCAAGCTAACAAAGGCCCAGTGTCAGCCATGTGTGCTACTTTGTGCTACATTGTGTCAGCAAACCTGGTCCTTGCCTTAAGAAGTTTACATTACAGAGAAACACTCCTGGGAGAGACCTGGGGTCAGGGCAGAGACAGTGCAAAGGAGGAAGGAATCAGAGGGGAAGGAGAAATTATACAAATGAAGTAAAATATCTCAAGTGGTGAGCGAGTGAGAACAAACAGAGATAGCTGAAGGATCTTGGGTACCAGGGATGGGGTAGGGGCAGAAGATCAGTCCAGATGAGGCAGTGGGTTACATCCAGGTCTGCAGTACTAAATCAAGAAGGTTAAGCTGGATGGTGGTGGCCACACCTTTTATCCCAGCACTCGGAGGCAGAGGCAGTCGGATCTGAGTTCTAAGTCAGTGTGATCTACAGAGTGAGTTCCAGGACAGCCAGGGCTACACGGAGAAACCCTGTCTTAAAAACAAAAACAAAACACAAAACCAACCAAACAAAAAGGCTAGGTCGGATTAAAATGGAGGGGAGAGGAGGATCAAATTTGTGTCTTGGAGGTGGAGGGATACATGGGAAAGGGAACAGTGAAGACTCTGTCCCGTAGTTCAGAAAAGCAGAGAATTGTGTTGGAAATAGTGCTCAGAAAGAATAAATAGGCTTAATAAGATGAAGGGGCAGCTGAGTGCGTATTGACTGCGGCCTCTGATTAGTGGTAGTAGAGGGGGGCTCTGGGTAGCTTGAGCAGAAAGGGGCTTTATTGGAAGGCCATCGTGTAACTGAGAGAATCTGCAAATGGGCAGGACCGCCACTGTGCATGTCACCTTCCAGTCCCCACAGGCTCTCCAAAGGCCATGCATGCCTCCCATGTGCCTTTCTCCTTGGCCTCTATGTATCTGCTAAAGTGAAAATTAAAAGCCCAGTGTGGTCTGGCAAGATGGCTCAGCCGGTAAAAGTGCTTGCTGACAAGGCTGACGGCCCTGTGACCGTCAAGTCGGAGCCCTGTTACCCACGTAGTGGAGAAGAACTGCTCCTTGAACACTGTCTTCTGACCTCCACACTCACGTGCGTGCGCACACACACACACACACACATACACACACACACACACACACACACACAGGGAGAGGGGGAGAATGTTTAAACAACAACAATGAACAGCGCTGGGTATGACGGCGCATGCCTACAATCCCAGCACTCACAAGAGAGAGGCAGCAGAATGGCCTCGAGTTTGAGGCCAGCCAGGGCTACATAGCAAGACCCTGTCTCAAAAGCAAGTAAATAAATCAAGACAAATCAAAACCACAGTGTAATACCACGTCATTAACCAAGTTGGCTAAATAAAAAAGTGCCAATACCAAGTGTTGTTGAGGAGTTGGTGAAGTTGGACTCCATACACGGGATATAAACAGGTCCTGCTTTGGAAAGTGGTTTGGAAGTCCCTGAAAATATTTAGCATAGACTTTCCGTCTAACGGAGCCATTCCTTTCTTAGGCATACTGCCAAACAAAGGGAATCCCACAAAGCCCACACCCACACTACATTCACAGTGGCATCATCCATAACAAACAGAAGTAGAAGCAAGCCGCTGTGCAGCAATGAGAGGACAAACTCTGGTGTAGTCACGTGATCAAATATTGTTTAGCCATAGTTTTATATTTCTCATTTCAGTCATAAAAGAAATATTAGTACATGCTACAACATGGATGAGCCTTGAGCACATGCTAACTGAAATCACGCACACAGGCAGCACACATTGTATTGTTCTACTTTTGTGAAACATACATGCAACAGTTTGAATCTGGACAGTGCCATATAGGCCATGTATTAAAGGTTTGCTCTCCACCCTTTAGGAGCCAGGCTGAGTGGAAGTTACTGGGGTTTGCTCTTAAAGAATCTACAGGGATTCTTCCTCTCCTCTCTTCTCCCCATTTTCCTGCCCTCCCCTCTCTTCTTCCTATCTCCCTACCTCCTCTGCATCCCGGCTGCCATGAGATGAGCAGCTCTGCTCCACACCTCTTCCCTGCATCTACCTTGCCACATGGTTGAGCCACTGCCTCAACCATGCAGTGCAGCTTCCGAACCTGTGAGCCCAAATAAACATCCTGCCTTTGAAGCTGTATACCGCCTGGGTGCAGTGGTGCATGCTTCTAATCTCAGCAGGAGGCAGAGGCAAGCAGATCTCTGTGAGTTTGAGGCCAGCCTGGGCTACAGCATGAATTCCAGCCCAGCTACATAGTGAAACCCTGTTTCAAAAATAGGTAGATAGATAGATAGATAGATAGATAGATAGATAGATAGATAGATAGATATAGAATTATCTTTTATCGAGACCAGCCTGGGCTACAGAGTAAGACCCTGTCTCAAAAATAAATAATTAAATGGATAAAATGAAGTATCTTTTCAAGAATTTTGTCAGGGGCTGGAGGGATGGCTCAGAGGTTAAGAGCACTGATTGTTCTTTCAGAGGTCCTGAGTTCCCAGTAACCACATGGTGGCTCATGGCCATCTATAATGAGATCTGATGCCAACACTGTATACATAATAAATAAATAAGTAAATCTTAAAAAAATATATATTTATAAAAGAATTTTGTCAGAGTAGTGGAAAACTTTTTAAAACAATATTAATTTTATTTTTTGAGACAGGGTCTCACTCTGTAGCCCAGGCTGGCCCTGAACTCAGAGAGATCTGCCTGCCTCTACCTCCTAAGTACTGGAATTAAAGGCATGCACCACCATGTCCAGCTAGAGTATCAGAAAACTTACTAATACAAGCCAGATGTGGTGGCTTGGATAATTACGCATGGAGTCACATAAGGACCAGGCCAGCCTGGGCTACGGAATGAGAACCTGCATCTGGGGGTTGGGGGGAATCAACTCATGAGCAAGGCTGGATGCCATGACCAAGACTGAGAAGATGGGTCCTGTCTCCAAACTCAAGAGCTCCCACCCAGAACTAGGGAGGACGTTCAGAGGCAAGAGAGCCACGCGAGAGAGACGCTAGAAGGAATTTGGGCGGTTTTGTAGATTCATGACTTTAGAATTTATTGATCCTGCTATAGCTGAGTGGGAGAGCACTTGCCTAGTGTGGGAGAGACCCCTGGGTTCAGCCCATAGTCCTGGGAAACAATACAAAAACTGGAACTGTTTTGTTTTGAGATAGGTCTCACCATGTAGACTAGGCTGGTCTCAGACTCATAGAGATCCACTTGCTTCTGCCTCTTGAGTACAGGGATTCAAGGTGCGCACCACCATGCCTGGCAACACAGTCTGTTTGTGGAAAGGTTCCAACTTTACTCCAAGTCACTAGGTCACATAACCAGACTGCCTGAGTTTAATACTTCAATGTTAGAGGAGAATGCAGATATTATCTCACCTTGAACACATTAATCTTCCTTTCTCCCCACCTCCCACCTTTGACAGGATGTTATGTAGCCCAGGCTAGCCTCTAACTCATTATATAGTCAAAGATGACTTTGAACTTCTGACCCTTCTACCTCCACTCCAAGTGCTAGAATTACAGGCCTGCACAGGCAGGCCCAGCTTTGTTGTGGACTATTACTTTAACTATGTAAAGATGTGTTACATTTGTCTATGCTGTATTTGTTTAACGATGTAAAGATGTGTTGCTTTGCTTGCCTAAGGCACCTCATTGGTCTAATAAAAAGCTGAATGGCCAAGAGCTAGGTGGTAGAAGGATAGGTGGGACTGGCTGGCAGAGAAAATAAGTAGGAGGAGGAATCTAGGCTCAAGAACAGAACTAGAGGGAATAAGGGAGAAAGAGAGGTCCAAGCAGCCGCCAGACAGACAGACACTGAGTAGGGCGTACAGAATGAAAGAAAGGTAAAAAGCCCCGAGGCAAAGTGCTGATGAAGAGAAACAGGTTAAATTAAGTTATAAGAGCTAGGGGGACATGCGTAAGATAAGGCGGAGCGTTCACAGCCGATGACAAGTCTCCAGGTCATGATTTGGGGACTGCTTGGTGGCCCAAAAGAAAGCTTGCTACACAGCTACAGTGTTTGCTTTCTGTTAAAGGAGAGCGATTGTCTCCACTGGGTCTGTCCTTTCTGTCCCTGTTTCACAGGAAGGGACACTAATGCATTATGTGGCTGGAACTTTCTCCTCAACGCCCCTCCCCAGCACACATACACGTTTCTGAGTCTGGCTAATGTCCTGCTCCTCAAACCACAGAGCACCTCTGTCTGCGGACACAGCACTGGTGAGTCGCTAATGTCCTGCTCCTCAGACCACGGAGCACCTCTGTCTGTGAACTCGGCACTGGTGACTCGCTAAGCTGCAGGGAACACTGAAGCAACGCCTGCAGTTCCCTCCCAATTACAAATCTCTGTTCCAGAGATGGAAACCTCCTCTACCCCACAGTGGCGAACCAGCCTCCACCCTGGAGGTATGCCTAACAGCAGGCATGGAAAGTTGAATTTAGCAACCCGGGAAAGAGGAAAGAGTTTGACTTGTCTCCTGGGTGGGGCTTCATGATGCCAGCAATCTTATGGGTCCCATCTTTAGCAAATGCTTTCTGGTACACACAAGCACTTAAACAAAACAAAACAAAACTGTTTCATCCTCAAAAGAACCCTGTGAGGTGAGAAGTGTACTCTATCTTCATTTTAAAGACAAGGCACAGAGTTGGGAAGATATTTGACACTAGTGGTGACAAACATCCATTATCCTGAGATCATCTTGTATTCTTAACCTGTCTGGGAGGCATCAGGCAGTGGTGGCACACACCTTTAATCCCAGCACTCAGGAGGCAGAGGCGGGTGGATCTCTGTGAGTTCAAGGCCAGCCTGGTTTACAGAGTGAGTTCCAGGACAGCTTCCAAAGCTACAGAGAAACCCTGTCTCAAAAAACCAAAAACCAAAATAAACAAACAAAAAGCAAACCTGTCTGGGAGGCTAATGTTTGTGGAGACCTTGACTCGTGGTTTCTGGTAAACAATTAGCCTGACTCTCGTACTCCAAGCTTCCAAAGAACCAAGAAGAGAACCCGGGAAAGGTGGCATATGTCATCCCAATACTCTGCAGACTAAGACAGGAAGATCAAAAGTTTTGGAGCCCAACCTTAGCTCTATAGTGAGTCCCTGTTTCTAAAAATAAAAACAAAAGCTAAGCAAGTATTTGAGAGTCAGCAAGATGGCTCAGCAAGTAAAGCCACCGGTCACCTGATGACCTGAGTTTGATTCTCAGAACCCATAGTAGTAGGAAGGAACCAACATGGTATATGTATATTCCCTTCTTTTTTTTTTTTAAATATTTTTTTAAAGATTTTTTTTTTTGTATACAGTGTTCTGTCTACATGTATGCCTGCAGGCCAGAAGATGGCACCAGATTTCATTACAGATGGTTGTGAGCCACCATGTGGGTGCTGGGAATTGAACTCAGGACCTCTGGAAGAACAATCAGTGCTCTTAACCTCTGAGCCATCTCTCCAGCCCCTGTATATTCCCTTCTAAATAAATAAATTAATTAGAATTTAAATAGTATTTGGAAACATCTTAAATACAAGACAAGGTAGACTGAAACTGAGAAGATGCCAGACGGCACCAGAGGGAAGCAAACTTCTTCAGCTGTTAGCTTTGGCATGTTTCTTTTTTAGAAACTATTAATTTCTGTAATCACGTGGATAAGACCTTACATTTGTTTGTTTGTTTTTCAAGATAGGGTTTCTCTATGTAGCTTTGGAGCCTGTCTTGGAAATTGCTCTGTCAACCAGTGATCCACCTGTCTCTGCCTTCTGAGTGCTGGGATTAAAGGTGTGCGCCACCACCGCCCAGCTGACCTTACATTTTTAATACCATGTTACCTGTACAATGGGAAAAAATTAAGTTTAATGTTTCTGCACCAATATAGCATTTCTGTAATGCTAACTCAACAGGTAAATTGGGATACTTTTTCCAAGGTTGACAGTTAAGTTTCCAAAAATTTATATATATATATACACATAAATGTATGTGTGTGTGTGTGTGTGTGTGTGTGTGTATAAAAAGGTTAATGATAGCAGTATGTCAGGCATCAGTTAGCAACAGCTTTTCTGGGATCTGCGGTCACGTGAACAAAACACCCAGCCCACTCCATAAAAAAAAAAAATCAGATTCCCAGGAAACAGCACAGTCCTGTCACTGCTGTGGCAACTTTGGCACATTTGAACTTGATTGTGAATGATTTTGTGGGGCAAGAGACCAGAAAATTGAAAATTAAATCTAAGCCCTCCCAGGTATGGTGGCTTGTAGGGATATTTTATTTGTATTTTAATAAATAAAGCTAGCCTGAGGATCAGAGTGCAAAGCCTCTAGAGGTCAGGGAGTGGTGGCACACACTGTTATTTATTTTTTATTTTAATTTTTTAATTGATATTTATTGAGCTCTATATTTTTCTCTGCTCCCTTCCCTGCCTCTCCTCTCCCCCTACACTCCTCCCCCAAGGTCCTCATGCTCCCAATTTACTCTTTTTCTGCTTTCTACATCCCATGTAGATTAGATCTATGTAAGTCTCTCTTAGTGTCTGCATTGTTGTCTAAGTTCTCTGGGATTGTAGTTTGTAGGCTGGCTTTCTTTGCTTTATGTTTAAAAACCACCTATGAGTGAGTACATGTGACAATTGTCTTTCTGTGTCTGGGTTACCTCACTCAAAATAATGTTTTCTAGCTCCATCCATTTTCCTGCAAAATTCAAGCTGTCATTATTTTTTTCTGCTGTGTAGTACTCCATTGTGTAAATGTACCACATTTTCCTTATCCATTCTTTGGTTGAGGGGCATTTAGGTTGTTTCCAGCTATGACAAACAAAGCTGCTATGAACATAGTTGAGCACATGTCCTTGTGGCACGATTGAGCATCCTTTGAATATATACCCAAAAGTGCTATTACTGGGTCTTGAGGAAGGTTGTTTCCTAATTTTCTGAGAAATCACCACACTGACATCCATAGGGGTTGTACCAGCTTGCATTCCCACCAGCAATGCAGAAGTGTTCCCTTTTCCTCACAGCCTCTCCAGCGTAAGTTGTCATCAGTGTTTTTGATCTTGACCATTCTTACAGGTGTAAGATGAAATCTCAGAGTTGTTTTGACTTGTATTTCTCTGATGACTAAGAATGTTGAACATTTCCTTAAGTGTCTTTCAGACATTTTAGATTCCTCTGTTGAGAGTTCTCTGTCTAGGTCTGTACTCCATTTTTTTTTATTGGATTATGTGTTCTTTTGGTGTCAAATTTCTTGAGTTCCTTGTATATTTGGAGATCAGACCTCTGTCTGATGTGGGGTTAGTGAAGATCTTTTCCCATTCTGTAGGCTGTCGTTTTGTCTTGTTGACCGTGTCCTTTGCTCTACAGAAGCTTTTCAGTTTCAGGAGGTCCCATTTATTGTTTCTCTCAGTGTCTGTGCTGCTGGGGTTCTATTTAGGAAGTGGTTCCCTGTGCCAATGCATTCAAGTGTAATTCCCACTTTCTCTTCTATAAGGTTCAGTGTGACTGGCTTTATGTTGAGGTCTTTGATCCATTTGGACTTGAGTTTTGTGCATGATGATAGATATGGGTCTATTTTCATTTTTCTACATGTTGATATCCAGTTATGCCTGCACCACTTGTGAAATATGCTTTCTCTTTTCTATTTGATATTTTTTGCTTCCTTGTCAAAAATCAGGTGTTCGAAGATGTGTAGATTGATAACCGGGTCTTCTATTCAGTTCCATTGGTCCTCCTGTCTGTTCTTATGCCAATACCAGGCTGTTTTTAGTACTGTAGCTCTGTAGTAGAGTTTGAAGTCAGGGATTGTGATGCCTCCAGAAGTTCTTTTATTGTACAGGATTGTTTTGGCTATCCTGGGTTTTTTGCTTTTCCATATGAAGTTGAGTACCGTTCTTTCTAGGTCTTTGAAGAATTTTGCTGGGATTTTGATGGGCATTGCGTTGACTCTGTGGCACACATTTTTAATCCCAGGACTCATTTGGGAGACAGAGGCAGAAGGATCTCTGTGAGTTCAAGGCCAGCCTGGTCTACACAAAATCAATACAGATACAGATCCAGGTGGTGGTGGCTCACGCCTTTAATCCCAGTGTTTGGGAGGCACTCACCTTTAATCCCAGCACTAGGGAAGTGGAGACAGGGTTGATATGACTGGGCAGAGAGAGAAATATAAAGGGGAAAAGACAGGAACTCACTGGAGTGTAGAGTCTGAGGTTTGGTAGAGCACAGTGCAGTCTAGGCAGTCTGAGGATCACCCCTTTGCTCTGAGCATTGGTAGAGGTAAAACGTCTCTCTAGTGGCTTCTTGCTCTGCTTCTCTGATCTTCAGTTTTAACCCTTATATCTGTCTCTGGGTTTTTATTAATCGTGCAACAGTGGCTCATGTTTGCAATTCCAGTACATAGGAGAAGGCACAAAGGTCAGGAGTTCAAGGCCATCCTCAGTTACTTAACGAATTCAAGGCTAGCTTGGGCTATGTGAGACCCTGCAGGGAGGAGGAGGAGGAAGAAGAGGACTAATAATTGCAGGGCAAAGAAGGAAAAGAAATAAAATACTGTCTGACCCAGTCAAAGAGAGCTAGGCATCTAACAAGAAAATAAAGCACCAAGAGCAAGACCTAGCAGAAACATGAGCGTCGTCAGACACATACTATAAAACAACTGAGTTTTGTTGAAAGAAAGAAATATCTTCAGGGACAGGAAACTATAAAAAAAAATGACATACTAGATTGAAAAAGAACATTTGTAGAAAGCTCTATGGTTTAATCAGAGATTAAAACCACAAATACCTTCAGGGGCTAGACAGCAAACAGAAATGAGTCAGGTGGCTGGGTGAGCAGCTGGGGGGGACAAGGGCTGCTTAGCGATGGTGGCTACTGTGTGAACTGGGGGCCCAGTTTGTAGAACTTTGGCTAGGTCTAATGACTTTGGATTTCTTTTTATGATAGTCAAATTCATATAGCATCACACTGACCATTATAGCCATTTTTCTCCTTTTTCCATTTTCATGAGTGTGTGCGTCTGGTCAGTATGTGTGCTGTGTATTGCATGTTTACATGCATGGTATGGGTGCATATGCACAGCCTTGGGCAAGCATGCATGTGGAGGCCAGAAGCTGAAGTTGGGAATCATCCTCGACCAACCTTTTTTTTTTTTTTTTTAGTGAGGCAGGCTCTCTCAATCAAACCCAGAGTTTGCCAGTAGCTTTCTCTGGGGCTCTCCTATTTCTGCCTTTCAAGGCTGGAATGACAGGCCAGTTGCCAAGCCTACTTGCATGAGTTCTGGGGATCTGAACTCTAGTATTTGTGCTTCTATAGCAAGCACTTAACCACTGAGCTATCTGTCCAGCTTGTTGTAACCATTTTAACGAACAATTCAGTGACATGGGACAGTCACCTCTACATAGTTCTAGGAATCTTTAACTTTTACAAATGAAAACCCACACCCATTATCCCTCACCCCCGCCTCCCCTCAACCCCTGGCCTAATCTAGAAAGCTCATGTAAGTGGGGTCATACATTCTTCTTCCTTGTACATCCGCATCTTTCCATTTAACAAACTTCCAAGCATGTTTAGTGGTGTGTGTATTCCTTTTATTATTTGTGAATAAATAATCCCACTGTGTATAAAGACATCCATTCATCAACTGGTATTTGGATTTAAAATTTTCTTACATTTCAGTGTGTGTGTATGTATGTGTGTATGTATGTGTACGTATGTGTGTATATGTATGTATGCATGCATGTAAACATGTGGCAATCAGAACAACTTTGAGGAATCAGTTCTCTCTTTCCCACAAGCGTTCTGGCAATTGAACTCCTGTCTTCAGGCTTGGCTGCAAGTGCACTTCCTAAGCCATCTTGCAGACCTGATATGTGGATTTTTAAAGTATATACACATATATGTACACACACATATACTCTGTGTGGGAACTGTGGTACAGAACTTATCTAGCACAATCCTAGCACTAAACAAAAATTAATTCCCTGGGGCCCAAGCACATATCTGATTGTCAGGCACAGAGGAGCAAAAGTATGCGACTTCTGATTTATGGCATATTTTCCAATCCAGCACTCAGAACGGTTCTCTGACATAATTGTTCTAATCTTTTGTTTGTTTTGTTTTTTTGGGACAGGTTTCTCTGTTCTGGAACTCACTCTGTACACCAGGCTGGCCTTGAACTCACAGAGATCTGCCTGCTGAGATTAAAGGGGTGTGCTACCACAACCTGGGTATTTGATTTTTGTTTTTGAGACAGGGTCTCACTACATAGTCCTGGCTAGACTCAAACTTCTTATGTAAACCAACCTGGCTTTGAACTCACTGAGATCTGCCTGCTTCTGCCTCCAAGTGCTCGGAGTAAAGGAGTGCGCCACCACGCCCGACTATTGTTCTTATTTTTATTTTTCACATTAGGGCCGTGTGCTTAAAATGGTAAAAATGATATGCCTGGGGAAAAGCCCACAGTTTTTTCACTCTCATTTCCCCACTACCTCTCTCTACCACCACCCTCCACCTCGCAACACCCCCAAACTTTAGGTGAGGTGCTTGGTAGTCACAGATGAAGTTTAAGGCTTCAACCTGGAATTACTCCTTGCCTCAGTTTCCCCATCTGTGAAATGACTGGTGATTACCTAGTTCCTCTCCAGGCACTGGCTTGCCCACATTAGGTCATCTCTTTTCCCAGCATCCACCTGGGCAAGCATTCGCTCCGGTCCAGTCGGTTTAGCCGCAGCTGCACACCCACCTGTCCCTATCCTGATTGACCGCGGTAGATACTGCCACCCAGCTCTGTCCTGGGGTGGAGGACAGCCTCTCAAGTCTTTCTGGGTTGGACCAGTCCAGTTTACCTGAGGCTCCCGGTCAGTACACTGTGGTTCCACTAGGAGCCGTTTAAGATTAATTTGTGGTCCTCTAACATAACCCAGGGAGGTTTATCCGTGACTGGGGCAACTTATCTGCAAAGGAAAGGGAGTCTTGCGACAATGCCAATTGCCACCAGGCTCGGGAACGTTAAACTACGACCGTAGTTTAAGCATGGTGAAGCAGACTTCCTAGCTCGCACATTTCAACAAGGCAGTTAGCTGGCCAGAGACCGGCGTCTCAACTCTTTCCAAGATCACGAGTCCGGAACCGCCCCCTCTAACTCTTAGAAGTCAAGCGCTCGACAAGAAACTTGCACGATCGCGCCCGCGGCCACCAACCCAAGGCCAAGGCACCCACGGCCTCCAGTCTGCCATCCCCAGGGTGTGTGTCTTGGGGGGAGGGGTCCCCACCGCACCTGCGGCCTCCGGGGGAGTCCGCGCGCGGCCAGTCCCGCGTGCCGGGAGGTCGGGGTCACCCCTGATCGTTTTCCGGGGCGAGGTCCCCTCGGTTCCCCGGGGAAGGCGGCGGCACCCGGAGGCCGCACTACTGGCGGCCGCGCCGCTCCCCCTCGCTCTGTGCAGCTGCCGCCCGGCGCTTGCGCACTGGGCCCCGGGCGCGCGGCGGCACCAGGCTTTGTGTGTGCGCGTATGTGTGTGAGTGTGTGTCTGTGCGCGAGTGAGAGAGCGGGCGAGTGTCGCGAGCAGGACCAGGCGGGCGCGCTCCCCCAGCCTCTCTGTCTCTCTCCTCTCTCTCCCTCCCCGCCAGAACCATGTCGGGCAGGTCGGTTCGAGCCGAGACCAGGAGCCGGGCCAAAGATGATATCAAGAGGGTCATGGCGGCTATCGAGAAAGTGCGCAAATGGTAAGCCGAGGCGCCTGCTCGCTCTCTCGCTCGCCCCAGCTCGCTGCACCGCGCCGCGGCCGCCAGCAAGCCCGGACCCAGCGCACAGAGCCGCGGGGCGCAGCTGCCCCCGGGCCCGGAGTTGGCGAGGACGCGCGGCCCGGGTCACCTGCGCCCCGCGGGGGCTGCGTCCGCTGCCCAGGTGTGCTTGGCGCGGGTCGCCCACCTGGCGCGGTGGCGGCGACAACGGCGGCGGCCGCGGCGGCGACTGCAACCCGGAGCTCGGGAGAGGGGGGTTCGCAGCCGGCCCCAGAAGCCATTTCGTTTTTTTGTGCAAGTCACATGAAAGCGGCTTCCCGCGCGCCGGGGCTGTGATGCCGGCGGCGGCGGGCAGAGCGCGAGCTCCATTGTGCAGCGCGGAGCGGGCCGCCGTCTTCTCCCGGGGCGGCGCGGCGCTGGAGTCCCCCCCTCAACACGCACACACATACACCCCACGCCCCGACCCGCCCGCAGCTCCCCGCCTCCCAGGCCTTGGCGCCCTCGAGTCTGCGGAGTTTGCAGAGCGCGAGCCGTTTAAATTTAGCGCTTTGGGCAGCCTGGAGCGAGGGCTCCGGGCGAGGAAGGAAGATGGGGGCGAGCGCTGGGAAGGCGGTGGCGCGGATGGGAGCGGGGCACCCATGGCTCCCATCCGCTCCGCGCAGTACCGGGAGCTCGGGGGACGCGATGTTTCCTGCCAGAAGCCAAGTCCTGGGCCGCGTCTGCTTTCTCCAAGCTGGAGCTGGTGTTTGTTTTGCGGAGAGAGCGAGCGACCGTTGTTTTTGTTCTCTGCACTGGGGAGAGGAGGAGGGGACCGCGAGATTCGGTGTGGGCCGTGCGTGTTTTTCAAGCTCAAATTAGATCGTGCCCGGCTTGGCCTCGTTATAATTAGTAGGATGGAACATTTTCACGGGCCTCGTCGGGATCTGACTCCGAGGCGGCCCCAGAGGCCAGGCCTGAGGCGCCAGTAGTCCACCACCAGTCTGGGTCAGACTTGTTGAAAACTCCCTGCCCCCTGATTTCAACTTTATTATGTTTTTTTTTTCTCACGACTTCATCGGGGTCAGAGAGGAAGGCGAGCCGCCGCGAGGGTGTCCCCAAGTGTCAGCGGCCACGGGCTGGTCCTGTCCTTTATAGAAACTGGCCAGGCCCCACTGCAGGCAGTTTCTTTTGGGGGTGTCATTTCATGAGTAACGTCTCTGTTGTTGTTGTTGTCTTTTTTTTTTTTTAAACACTAGTCGGCCTGTCTCAGGTCTGGTGGTGTCACAAGTTAGCTGTCCTTTCAGAGTGAAACCCAACAAAAAAAGGCAAGGAGAAAAATCAATAAAGTCCACGTGCTCCTGGGCCTCCTATGGAAAGGGCTGTCTGCCGATGGCCGGATGCCCGCCGTGGGCTGGGTTTGGCTCCAATGGGACAAAGAATTTTCACAACCGTGAGAAGGGGAGGTTTTCCAAAGTTGAGATCCAAGTCTTGGGTGCTGGGAGCTCCCCTGCTGAGCAAGGCGCCCAGTGACCAACTGGAGCCATTTAAAAATGGCAGAAACAGCTGCAGGCCAAAACACGGAGGAAAACAACGCAGGGCCCCCTCTCCTGTGGGACTCTCAAGGGGAGGCTGAGGTGGCCCCCCTTCTCTGCCTCAGTCCGGGTGCAAAGAAAGAACTGATAGCAGGGCGTGAGTCTCTTCTGTCTGTCACCGGCCTGGAGGGTAGAAAGGGGCTCATGTAAGCTGTGACAGCTGCGGCTGGGTCTGCCAGCTGCTCTGCAGGGCGGGCAGATGGAGGGATGGGGCTTTCCACCCTGCGGGCCCCAGAGCAGCAGGCCTGGAGGCTTCAGTCCTGGCCGGTTCGCTGCCTGCCAAGCCTGGGATTGGAGTGGGGGGATGTGGCAGCCTTCTTCCCCATGTATTGGGGGAATAAGAATATCGTGACCCCTAAGATCCCCAGGCTTTGGGATTTCCTGGTTAAGTTTCTACTTCTCTTCCTTGGTGTGACCTTGGGCAGAATATGAAACTGGCTTCTCTAACCCTGGCAACCCTGAGATTCTGTGCCCCTCGCCTTCTTGAACTGTTGAGGACTCACAGGCTAGGCAGGTGGAGTCTCCAGGGTACACAGGAGCCCTTGTAAATGTCCTTATGTAAGGTGGACTTTGTAGAAATTTTGGTTTTGCTTCCCTCCCCGTTTTAACAAAAATGGAGGGGGCTTTCTTGGGGACAGAATCTGGTCTTTTCTGCCTGTACTACAGTCTGGCGATCAACCCTGAAGGCGTTGCTGCTGTTTATTAACTGTGGCCACCAACCATGCATTTCACCACTGGCTGAGACATGGGGTTGCCAGAATTAGCAAATGAAAATACAAAACACCCAGCTAAATTTGAATTTCAGATAAATAGCAAAATGATTTTAAAAAAATAATAAACCTTTCTCCCTGGGTGGTGCATGGTTATAATCTCAGCACTTGTAATGTAGAGGCAGGAGAAGCAGGAGTTCAAGGCCAGCCTCAACTACATAGTAAGTTCAAGGCTAGCCTGGGCTACATCCAAGCTTCTCTCAAAAGAAAGCAAAAATAAATGAAATTTTCTGCTGAGATTAGTGCTTTAGTGGTAGAATTTGAGCTTAATATGCACAGGGCTCTAGGTTTTGTCTACAGCCTGTGTATACACACACACACACACACACACACTACTCCTTTGTGTAAGTATATTCCATGAAATACACATAATAACGACACGTACTGAGAAGTTATCCATTTATCTGAAAAATTCGAAATCAATGAGTCATTCTGTGTTTTAACCAGAGGAGAGCTGAGGTGCCTGCCATTCTGTTCAGTCCAAAGCCTAGGGCAGTGTTTCTCCCACTCGGCCAGCCCTACCCTTCCTTTGCCCTGCAGAAGAAGCCAGTGTGAGCTATGGCCTCCCTACCCACAGCTGGCAGCTGGTTCCCTTCTTTCTGTCTGGTGTCCCGGCAGAGCAGGTTGGTGTGGTGTGAAGTGGCCAGAATATGGAGGGAGAACAAAATGGTTGGTCCCGTTTTGGGAAATGGGGCCATTGGGCCAGGCTTAGGAGGCCCAGTGAGTGGGAAAGCCAGAGAGGTCGGAGCTGCACAGTGGGCATTGGTCCAGCACCTTTCAGCTCTTGGCCCAAGGGGTCCTTTTGCAACTTGCCACAAAGACAGAGTGGCCAGTTTAATGGGGGCTTTCTACCCATACCTGAGTCAGGCCTTCTGAGGGACACCCAGACCTACCTGATTAGGTTGAGGACAGCTCTTCCAAGGTAACAAAGACTAGTCCCGTCGTGAATGTAAAAAAATAGATTTAGAGCTCTTTGGAGTCATTGGGAATCCCTGGGGTACACTGGACCTAGGCCCCGTAGAAGGCTGGAGTTTACCTTGACCTTGAGAATCTGGAGATGGAGTCCTATGATTTAGGAGCCTGAGCTGGGGAGGAACTCTGGAGCTATAGTCCCACATCTGGGGCTTCTTTGCATCCTTTTATCGCAGGAGCTCAATTCTGGTAGACAGGGGAGGGAAGCTGGTTTTCGGGGGCCATGGAGGCAGGAGGACTCCGGCTCCATGCTGAGTAGTTTTGTGGCTAAGTTGAGGTACAGCCTGGTGGTCAGTGTGAATGTCTCCTGGATGGTGAGAGGTGGGAGCTGGGAAGGGGCCAATGCGTGTCTTCTGGTGCAAGCTGTGCCTTCCAGGGGCATGTGGGCCCCAGATCATGTTTTGAGAGTAGCAAAAATCTGGATTTTTATGGCTCTCTCTTTCTTTCATTCTTTTTCTGCTTTGGTAATTGAGTTAACCTCCCCACCCCCAGACCGAGTTTCTCTGTAGCTTTGGAGCCTGCCCTGGAACTAGCTCTTGTAGACCAGGCTGGCCCTGAACTCACAGAGATCCGCCTGCCTCTGCCTCCTGAGTGCTGGGATTAAAGATGTGCACCACCACTGGCTTTGAGTCCACTTTTTTTTTTTTTTTTTTTAAAAATCTTTATTTATTTATTTATTTATTTATTTATTATGTATACAATATTCTGGCCACATGTGTGCCTACAGGCCAGAAGAGGGCATCAGTTCTCATTACAGATGGTTTTGAGCCACCATGTGGTTGCTGGGAATTGAACTCAGGACCTTTGGAAGAGCAGGCAATGCTCTTAACCACTGAGCCATCTCTCCAGCCCTTGAGTCCACTTTTGAAAGGTGCTGTGGAGATCAGACAAGACATGCTTGTTGGCCATTCACTTGCCGCCCTTGCTGTAAGGTAATGGGAACTGTCTAATCCCCCATGGGAGCAGCCAGCTGTGTGGTCCCCCAGTGATGGGCTTGGGGCGCTTGTAGATCTCAGCTGCTCCCCTGAGACAGTGCCTTTGTGAAGCTCTGTCTGGTTTCCTGGGAGACCAAGGGCCAAGTCCCGGTCAAAGGTCAATCCCAAGGTCAGATTCTACTTCTTTTTATATATATATATATATTTTTTTTTTTTTTTAAATGAGTCTTTTTTTTTTTTTTGGTTTTTTGAGACAGGGTTTCTCTGTGGCTTTGGAGCCTGTCCTGGAACTAGCTCTTGTAGACCAGGCTGGTCTCGAACTCACAGAGATCCGCCTGCCTCCCAAGTGCTGGGATTAAAGGTGCCAGCACAAGTTTGCTCTGTGTAGCCCTGGCTGTCCTGGAACTCTTATCTGTAGACCAGGCTGGCCTCAAACTCACAGAGATCTGCCTGCCTCTGCCCCCCAAGTGCTGGGGTTGTTTAAAAAATTCTTTTTTATTTTTTTATTTTGTGTGTGCTTGCACACAAGAGTGGGGGAGCACTCACATGTCCACGAGAGTGGGGGAGCACTCACATGTCCACGAGAGCGGGGGAGCACTCACATGTCCACGATGCACTTGTGGAGGTCAGGGGACAGCCTGTGGGAGTAGGTCCTCTCCTTCCACCGTGTCAGCTCTGAGGACCTAACTCAGGTCAGCAACACCTTCACCTATGACGTACTGAGCCACCTCACCAGCCCCTATCATTATTATTACTTATTGTTATGATTGGTCTCACTATGTAGCGTAGAGCCCCCTGGGACCTAGTCTCCCAAGAGCTGGGATCTCAGGTGGCTAGAATTGTACACCATCACACCCAGCTCCCAAGGTCAAGTCTATGATGCCTGCCCCTGTCCCAGAGCGCCATCAGTGTCCACACCTCGTAATAGTGCTACAGACTGTTTTCTATCTCGGGGGTGACCTGGTAGACCAGTGACGAAGTCACCAGCTGGGGAAGAAGGAAGCAGTGTGCAGCCGGTGGCCTTTAACATAGCCGATAACTTCAGACATTTACTCTGGTTCCTGTCATCTTGGGAGGCCCAGAGCTCAGGCGTGCTTTTCAACCTGAACCATGGCTTTTGTGTTACGAGTTAATTACATAAATAAAAAATTTAATGCACTCCAACTTTGAATTGCTTGATTTACTAAGGCTCAGCCCAAGGAAGCTAGTCAAGGGTTTGTGAGCGCTGACTTTGGCCTTTTGATTCTAGAAACTTCTGTCCCCAGGTGGTCTCTAGGATAGACCAGGCAGCAGCGTAGCAGAAGGTGGACTCTGGCGTCAAAACCTATATTCACTCTTTGTTCTCCCAGTATTGTCTATGTGACCATGACTGTGGTTAAAAAAAAGTTGCTGAGCTACTTGTTTCCTCATCCACAAGACGTGCTCCTACCTTTTTGTAATCTGAGAAAGGAGAGAGAGGGGAGGGGTCCTAAAGGATTCTATCTCTGCTTGTCACCCGCCTTGATCCTGGGAGCGGCCCTATCCCTCCACGTATCTTCTGGGTATTGCGAGTGGAGAGTGAAAGATGGGGCCTGTGGCTTGTGCGCTCTGCCCAGGAGGCAAGAGAGGGATGGCAGATAGACATCTGTCTTCACTTCATGCTTTCCCTGCTCCAAGGAGCATGGGCAGGGCCTGACAAACCTCTGGAAAGCACAGTGGTGCCAAGGGTCTGGATTCACCTCCTCGGGTCCCACTTCCTTCATCTGTCAAGTGGGAAGGTGGTTCCTGCTGCCACACATGGCTTCTCCTTTAATGATAAAGGCCAGGCCGTAGCTGACGGGGACTTGGAGACCTGAGTGGGCAGAGTTTGCGGATGAAGGTGTATGGTTTTGTTAACACACATACATGTGCGCACACACACATGCATATACACACACGTGTACACTGCTGCCCGAAGCCTCAGTAGTGACATGGCAGAGACTGTAGTGTGTCACAGTAGCATTCGAGGGAAGACGATAGGTAAAGTTTGGATGGAGAAGCCAAAGTCCTTATACTGCCTAGGTAGCAGTGGGACTTTTGCAGCCATGCCTTTGTCTGACCCTGATCTCTCATCTCATTGTGGGTCCCTTGGATCAGCTGGGTTCCTTTCTGAACTCAATGAAACTTCAGGCTGCCTCCGTGAGATGACCAAGCTGGAGCCCAGACAGCTGGGGTTCAAACCCCACCTCTGCCTCTGGTGACTCTCCCCAAGTTGTGCCTATCCCCGCCCAGGTACATGGCCTCTGGATATTTAGAGCAAGAATTGACACTGTCTGACAGTAATAGTCCAGCAAATGGCAGTGGCTTAGTTATTATCCTTGATGAAACCCGTCACCCCCTTTCCCTTCTCACGGCCTGTAATTGTCTCCTTCCTATCTGTATACCTGTGTCTCTCTCAGCTGGGGACTTGGATTCTGTCCTGTGAAAATTTAGAACCCAGGTGACCAGGGGTCCATGGTCCATGTGGAGCCTCACCTGAAGGATAGGTGCAAGGATTTGTCCCCACAAGGCCAGGCTCAGTCTGCCTCTCAATGTCCCCTCCCCCATGCCCCTAAACTGTTGTGAAGGGAAACTGATAGGAGGGCAGGGCCATTGCTTGCTTTCTGGGTTCTGAGAGAGAAGGCAAAGTGAGGCTTACTAAAGCCAAGGGCCCCAGCCACCAAAGGGTGGAACTGGGATTCCAGCCATATCTCTGTGTGATCAAAGCTTGTTGTTTTAGCCCCTGGGCTACACAGACGTCTCTTTGTAGCTGTGACCTCTGCCACCTTCCACCCACAAGCAGAGTCTGGTCCAAAGCCCCCTGGTTATGGGCTCTTCCTCATTCCCTGCAGGGAGAAGAAATGGGTGACTGTTGGCGACACATCCCTACGAATCTACAAGTGGGTTCCTGTGACGGAGCCAAAAGTTGATGACGTGAGTACATAGGGCTGTCGTGTCTCATGCCCTACCCAGGGTGGCCTCTACGCTGCAGGGAGAAGAGACTGTCTGTCTATCCACTGGCCTGAGAACCTAAAGCCAAACTGCTTGGAAGGCACAGAGCCCAGCCTAGGCCTAGAAAGCCCCCTGGACCTGTGTTATCAGCCCCTCAGTTGTACCCCAGATTAGAATAGGGTAGGGCACAGGGAATGTCCCCTGAAAGTTGTCCCCTGTGTTGAGAGCCCCGTAGCCATGTTGGTGAAGCCACACTTTTATTTTGGGCATGCTCTCCCTAGGACCCTGTGCACTATGGGTAGGGAGCAGGCAGTGTGGTACCCAGGCCTCTGCCTTCACTGTGACCCCATTCCTGAACACCATCCATCTGCCAGGCCCCATGCTCATGCTTCATGCTGTCATCTTTCACTTGCTATCTTTTTAAATCTCTTTACATGATCTCTAAGAGGCACAGCCACTTCCCCAAAGTTACACAGTTATGTCAAAATGGAGACTCAAACTCAAGTCTCTCTGATTTTGACATGTGTGTGTTCTGTTCCTCAAGCGCCTTCTAACGTTTGGGGCTGTTGGTGGACCAGGAGTGAGCGAGCCTGGTATAGGGATGCCTGCACCACCCCCTAGAAGGGCTACAGGCAAGTTAAGCAAGGCAGATGGGACGGAGCTGACCGTGGTGACCATTCTGGGTCCTGGAGAAGGATGCTTGCAGGCAGCCAACCCACTTCCCACCAAAAGGTCTTTGTACTACAGGCCCTCTCCATGCCCACTCCTGCCCAGGATACCCACACTTAATGCCTACCTCTGAGAAGATGAGAGCTTGGCCCCAGCTGCTTCTGGGAGCAACATGGCCGTGGTTGATAAGTTTTGTTATGGGTCAGCAGCTACCTCAGTAAAGATGGAGGCTAAGCTTCCCACACAAGGGGCTTGCCTCTCTGACCCATCTTCAGTCACCTGCCCCTTGAGTGTAGGGAGATCACATGCTCACGGGGAGTCAGGGACTGATACTGGCCTGGGAACTTGGGTGATTGGCAACCCTTCTCATTTTGACCTGGGTTTCTGAAGCCACCAAGGTCCCTCTTACCATAAAGGGACCAAGGCTTGGCCCATCCTCATGTAACTGGACAAAGAGCAGGTTAGCCCTAGTCCTCGGAGGCAGTTCCTGCCCACAGCCCATCATTAGGTGATGTAGAAAAGACGGCTGTATCTGAGGAGACGTGGTCCCTGCTCTCAAGGAATTTCTAATCTTGCTGAGGGAAGATAATTATAGAATAGCATGAAACAGTCATCAGGGAAGTGCCAAGTAGAATGTGATCAAGGGGCCATGGGAAGGATGGGACAGCTCCCAGCCGGGCAGAGAACACTGGATATAGATAGACAGACAAGCCCTGGCTGACCTGTGAGGCTGGGTGCATCACCTCACCGGGGCCCTCCACCCTCTTCCTTGTGTAGCAGAGAAGCCATGCCAAGCTTGTGGTTTCTATACCCAGAATGTGCACTGTGTCGCCTGGAGAATACTTAGCATAGTGTTCCTGAAATGCTGAGGTCCTTTCACCTCTGAGCCATACAGGAGTGTGCTGCCTAACCCTCTTCTAGGGCTGAGCAGTTGGGTGAGATGCAGATTCCTGGGCCCCACCCCAGACAGCTCTCTGAAGGTTAGACCAGGAATCTGCATGGGGGTGGGGAAAGGGTCAACTTTATGGTTTTAGAATACTCAATTAGGAGCTGGGCAGTGGTGGCGCACATCTTTAATCCTAGCACTTGGGAGGCAGGGGCAGGCGGATCTCTGTGAGTTCAAAGCCAGCCTGGTCTACAGAGCAAGTTTCTGGACAGCCAGTCTCAAAAAACCAAAATAGAAAATAAAAATAAAAAAATAAAAATAATCAATTAGGACTTGGTTATACCATCTTTCTCTATATATAAACAATGTTTTTGAAGTTTTTATTTTCT
The DNA here is from genome assembly GCA_004026605.1 of Ondatra zibethicus. NCBI lineage: Eukaryota > Metazoa > Chordata > Mammalia > Rodentia > Cricetidae > Ondatra > Ondatra zibethicus. The sequence goes on from PVIU01008499.1 coordinate 76,324, forward strand.
AATAAGAAAAACAGGTGTCAAAATTCAAATGTTATTTTCTCCTTTTTATTTAGTTTGTGTGCGTGTGCATTCATTCGTGTGCTATGGCACATGAGTGAAAGTTAGGACAACTTCAGTTCTCTACCATGTCCCAGGGATGCAGCTTAGGTCCTGGGGCTTGGCAGCAAGTGCCCATACTGCTGAGCCATCTCTACCATGTCCCAGGGATGCAGCTTAGGTCCTGGAGCTTGGCAGCAAGTGCCCATACTGCTGAGCCATCTCTCCAACTCCTGTTATAAATTCCAGCTGAGGAATTTGAATGACTATGGCCCTGCTAACTCTGAAGTGTACATTTTGGCTTTCATTGTTTCATCTTAATATATATATATATTTTTCTTTTCTTTTTTTTTTTTTTTTTGAGACAAGGTCTTGCTCTACAGCCCACGCTGGTCTTGAATTCTCTCTCCTCCTGCCTCTGTCATGCAAGGATTACAGGCTGAAGTGCATTCTTTGGAAGATTGAATTTTGCTTTGAGGGTATAGCTTCATGGTAGAATGTTTGCCTAACATGCATGAGGCTCTGTGTTTCTTCATACCACAGGATACTGGGATCGGAAGTGTCTGCAATGGTTCAGTAGTAAAGACACTTGCCACCACGCCTGATAACCTGAGTTTGATCCCTGGAACTCACATGGTAGAATGAGAGATCCAATTCCTGAAAAGTTTCCTCTGACCTTCACATATGCACTATGTAACACACACACACACACATACATACTCCACACATACATTCATGTTAAATAAATATAATGTAAAAGTTAGTAATTCTATAACATTTTCATCAGTACCTGTTAGCAGTTACTCCCCATGCCACCAGTAATCATATATATGTTCTGCCTCTGTTCATTTGTACTTTCTTTAAATGTTACTTTAAAAGAAAGTTACTTATTTCTTATGTGCATGAATATTTTGTCTGCATGTGTGTATGTGCACCCCATGCATGCAGTTCCCTCAGAGACCAGAAGAGGGCATTGGATCTCCTAGAACTAGAGTTACAGATGGTTGTGAGACACTATATGGGTGCTGGGAACTAAACTTGGGTCCTCTGCAGAAGCAGCCAGTGTCCTTAACAGGACACTCTTCAGACCTATTTAAATATTAATTTTGCAGCATATCTCTTCCTGAGTCTGCCTTTTGCCCTGCCTGCACACACCCTCTCTTGAGTTTACATCCCTATTGGCACCCATGCACCCACTTTGTGTTTCTCCTTCCAGAAGCACACAGATACAGCCCCTCAGCACACCCCAACAGTGCTGGCAGCTGCTTGCTCTGCTCCTTTTTGTCTAGGGGATATTGAGGTATCTTAACATATCCATGCCTCACAGATCTTTCTGATTAAAATCCAAAGAGAGCTGCCTTCGTCTCTGTATTGTTACACTGAATGATTAGAATGTCCATGATTTATTTTAGGAGTGTTTTACCATCACTCATAGAAACCTAAATGATTCTGTTCCCTTGAGAGCCGTAGGTGTGGCTCACCTTCTGAGTACTTATCTAGTACATGTGAGGACCCGCGTTTAATCCCCAGCACCCCCAAAGCATCCCTCTCCATTTCTCACTGCCTCTTTGAGTTCTCCATCCTCCCCAACACTTTGAGAATGGCAGCCCCGGGATGATCAAGACCCATGGCTGTACCTGCTCTGGCCAGCATGACAGTGACCATGACCATTCCCATAGTTTCTCCCTCTAGATGAAGTTTCCACTAGGCACAGTGTTTGCCTGTCTGCAGCTGACATCCCTGCAGACAGGTGAGATTATCTTTCAGAATCCCCTCGGTGAGACTCTTTGATTCCAAGGTGGGCACAGAACACCTTGTGGGCCACATTCAAATGCGGGCAAAGACAACCTGCCAAGGCTTGGGGGCTCTGACTGTTTGATGGAATTAAATATTCATGCCACTCCCTGGGGCCGCTTGCGTGCACACACACACGGACATGATTGACTGACTGGGTCTCTGCTCCATTTTTCTCCTCTAGAAAAACAAGAATAAAAAGAAAGGCAAGGATGAGAAGTGTGGCTCAGAGGTGACCACTCCAGAGAACAGCTCGTCACCAGGGATGATGGACATGCACGGTGAGTCTCACCATAGCCAGTCTCCCTGCCTGGGCCTCACGAAGCCCTATGTTGTGTTTTTGTTTCTCTAGCAGGTTTGTTCACATTCCAGGCAAAGGGTAGGAGGGCTGAGCAAGACTGCCAGGCCTCTGTGCCAAGGAGGAGCTCTTTGGAGGAACCATTTCTTTCCCTGGCATACCTAGCCAAGAAACAACACAGAAGCATAGAAATCACACCCTCTCCTCAGCAGCCCTGCCCACCCAGGAAGACTTGGGGGTGTGACAGGCCAGACCCACAACTGTATTTCCCATTCTCCATTTTTGCTTTGCTTTTGGGACACTCCAGAATGGGTTTTTGAGTAGTTCATGGTCACCAGGAACCTGGGCACTGCCCTCTCTTAACAGCCTAACTTCCTTGGCTGTCTGATTTTAGAAGTTAGAATGTGTGTCTGTTCCATCTATCATGGCGAGGCTGAGTCCGTGATGTAGCCAGTCTCCCGTTTTCACCCTGTCTGCCTGTCTCTCTCACCGTATTGAGAGGAAAGGCTCAAATCACAGTCCTATGGCTCCATGAAGTGTCCATAAAATGCATACACCTTACAGCCAAGCCAAAGCACAGGATGTGCACAGCCTGACCTGATGGGCTCTCTCCCCTCTTGATTGCCCATCCCTACAAAGAGAGCCACCATAGACATTCAAACCTGAGTTTTCCATCATTGTGACAAAATGCTTGAGATGATGCAGTTTGGAAGGGGAAGGGTTTATCCAGGCTTATGGCATCAGAGGCTCAGTCCATACAGTTGATGCCATGGTCCGGGGGTATCTGGTGGGCTAGCACGTCATGATGGAAGCAGCGAGTTAGAGAAAGCTGCTGGACCAAGAGGAAGAGGAACAGGCATCCTTGGAGATGCATGCCTATACTCGGGAGGCAGAGATGGGAAGACCACTACAAGTCTGGGACAATCTGGGCAACGCAGTGAATTCTAGGCTAGCCTGGACTATGGAGTGAAACAGTATCTCAAAACTAAGGGGGCCAAGGGGACCCCTTCAGTGGCCAAAAGATCTCCCCCAGGCCCCACCTCTTAAAGTTTCTACTGCCTCCCAACTGTGCCAAGCTGAGGATTTAGCCTTTAACACATGGGCCTTTGGGGACATTTAAGATTCAAACTATAGCAGCTTTTGATATTTATAAATCAGAAAACCTGCTTTACTGTTGTTTGAGAAGTCAGGTGTTATTGTGCTAGAAGCAGCTGGCTATGGCAGAAACAGCTGTCATTCCTTAGGGGATGTGGACGCTCTAGCCTGCCTGGACAGCCCCAGGCTGGCCCCACCCTACCAGAGTTTACAGTGCTTATCACCCCCCCTCCTTTCTTCTCTCCTCCCCCTTCCTCCTCTTCCATTCTCCTTAGTTTGTTTACTTGTTTTGTTTTGTCTTGTTTTTTTAAAGAACAGTGTCTCACTGTTTTAGCCCAGGCTGGCCCAGAACTCATTGTGTAGAGTAGGCTGGCTTGAAGCTCATACATCTTACCACCTCTACCTCCCGACTATTGGGATTTAAACCATGTGCCACCACACCCGGGTACATTTATTTATTATATGTGCGCATGCCATAGCACACCTGTGGAAATCAGAGGATAACTTGTGGGAGTCATATCTCTCCCTCTACCATGTGGATCCCAAGGACTAATGGTGGCAAGTGCCTTTATCTACTGAGCCATTTTGCCAACCAATTGTGAATTGTTTTGTTATTTGTTTTGGAGACAGTGTTTCACTGTATATATAGCCCAGGCTGGTCTAAAATTTATTATGTAGACCAGGCTGTCCTCGGACTTGTAGTAATCTTCTTGTCTCTGCCTCCCAGGTGCTGGATATGCATCCAGCTTTTGATCTTAATTTTAATGTTTTTACTTTTGGAGTTTTTTATTGCATTTATTTATTTTGTGTGTGAGTCAGGGAGACATGCAAACTATCGTGTTAGAGGACGGTTCTCTCCTTCCACCAAGTAAGTTCCAGGAATCAAACTCAGGTCGTCAAGCCTGGTGACCAGCAGCTTTACCCACTGAGCCATCTCGACAGCCCCTGCATGTATGTGTACTATTGGCCACTCTAAACCTTTTGTACAACAAGATGGCATCCAGTAGATCAGTTGAAGTCAAAAGGGAGTGGTGGCGCAATTAAGGCGCAGGTGCCCTCAGACGCTGCTGGCCTCAGCCTGAGAAGACAGAGGCAGTAAAGTACACTGCCTCTTAGGCGCGGTTACTATTGCTATGGTAAACACATGACCAAAAGCAAGTTGGGGAGGAACAGCTTACATTTCCATATTGCTGTTCATCGTTGAAGGAAATCAGGACAGGAACTTAAACAGGGCAGGAACCTGGAGGCAGGAGCTGATGCAGAGGCCATGGAGGGGTGCTGCTTACTGGCTTGCTCCTCCTAGCTTGCTTAGCCTACTTATAGAACCCAGAACCACCAGCTCAGGAGTGGCACCATCCACAGTGGGCTGGGTCCTCCCACGTCAGTCACTAATTAAGAAAATGCTTTGCAGGCTTCCAAACTTGTGGGGACACTTTCTCAATTGGGGTTCCCTTCCCTCAAAAGACTCTAACCTGATTCAAGTTGGCATAAAATTATCCAGCACATCTCATTTACCCAAACTAATCATTCTGGATTCCCAGTCCCTGGCACCTAATCAAGGAGACTTGTGTCTTAGTGGCTTGGTTTCATAAAAACACAAAAGAGTTTTGCTGCCGGTTAATGAGCAAAGAAAGACCCACTGAGTATAGTGGCGCAGGTCTGTAATTCTAGCTCTGCAGAGATGGAGGCAGAGGGATCAGGAGTACGAGGACAACCTGAGCTACATGAGACTCCGTTTCAAAAACAAAGCAAAAAATGTTCGCCTGGTGTGCACAAAGTTCTGGGTCCTGTCCCTAGCTCTGTGTAAGCTGGGTTTGGGGGTACAGGTCTGTAATCCCAGAAGTTCAGAGTCACCATCTGATCAGTACCAAACTCAAGGCTAGAATTCATCTCCTTTTCAGGGTGAGATATGGACTATGGCCCAGTCTCCAGGCGTCCCTAGCAGCCCTCCTCTGACTTTCCCACCTCCCCTAACTGTGTCATCTTGAGCTAGTGACGTGACCTCTAGCCTTCTGATTGATTTTAACCTGTAGAATGTGGTGGCAATGGTTACTTCATGAAGTCCTCGTGGGGATTAGATGAGACAGTCTCTGAAGAGCCTTGGCATGTATGAAGCCATCACAATGTGCCAAGCATCTGGTAACAAGACACATCTCGCAGATGAAGAGCTAAGGCTCAGAGAAGGGATGTCAACTTGCCCCATTAGCAAGCTGATAACTTCCAGTGCTAGAGTTGACTTAGGAGAGCCTTTGTAGGCAGAATCTAGACTTGCTGCTTGGACTGATGCAGAAAGAACCGGCTCCTGGACATACGCAACATTTCCACCTTCTCCCATCCTTCCCATTGTAGCTCAGAGCAGCCAAGGCCAAGGCAGGGGTGAGCAAGCATGAAGGCTTGGGGACAGTTGCGACCTGGCAAGAGTGTTCCAGAGACTGGGGAAGGGGCCCAACAGGAGCTGTGGAGGTCACCCTCACTGCTGTCTGTCGTCTAGAGTTAGCCGTGTCAGCTGTGGATCCGGTTCCCAGGCCAGGCTCCAGCATCTGCCTGGTTAGACATTAATGCTTACTATCATTTATTAACAGAATTTTCATCACACATGCATTGGGGTCTTGACCTAGGAAAATTTAGACTTTCTTAAAGGTAGATGAGGAGAGCACATATTTTTCAAGTCAAGAATTCACAAGAGAATGCTTTTATGTAACCAGAGTATAGTTAAATGAGATCAGCTGGACTGTGTGAGTGCCTGGTGCTCCCTCCAGGTGGAGGTTAAAGAGTAGGGGTTGAGCCTTGGTCCACATCAGGTGGGAGGCACACACCTGTAATCCTGCACTGAGCGATAGAAAGAGGATAATCAGGAGTTCAAGGTTATCCTCGGTGTCAGGACGAGTTTGAGGCCAGCCTGAGTTACATGAGACTCTGTCTTAAAAAAAAAAAAAAATAGATCTGAGGGATCAATTCTCCCATCTGTAAAAATTTTGGTAGCAATACCAGGTAGGTGGGTGCCCATCAGTATGTTGATTAAATGTGGTGCCTGGGCATCGCACTGCGCCTGTAGTCCCCCTGGGCATCATTTTGCACCTGTAGTCCCCCTGGGCATCGCACTGCGCCTGTAGTCCCCCTGGGCATCATTTTGCACCTGTAGTCCCCCTGGGCATCGCACTGCACCTGTAGTCCCCCTGGGCATCGCACTGCGCCTGTAGTCCCCCTGGGCATCGCACTGCGCCTGTAGTCCCCCTGGGCATC